>VDFB02061380.1:0-11133 GCA_007258455.2 Sequoia sempervirens | reverse complement strand
TAGTGTTTTAAGTAGAATATACGACATTGCTGGCAGGATGTAGTTGTTTGTTTGATTGCTTGCAAAGGAGAACAATCAAGACCACTAGTGTCTATTAGTTCAGGGTGTACAACAATTAAAGTTGTCTTAGAAGGATGTTTTGTGATAGTATTGATGTTGAGGGAAGGCTTGATTACTTCTATCAAAGGATAATAACCAAGACCATGAGTTGTTTGTTGTGTGGTAGGATCTATAGGGTTGCGGATACCTTGTTCATGAGCACCACATCCTTTTCCACTATATCCAAGTTGTGTCATAAGCTCATAACCTTTTCCATAAAGATTTTTCATTGCTTTTGAATTGGGTGGTTGTTCGTCATTGTGTTCGTCAAAGGTTGTATAATTTGTTATGTTTTGGTCTAAAGTGGTTGAGGTGGATGCTTTTGAAGGGTCTTTCGAGTTGTGTGTTGACATGACTTCTTTTTCATGTGCCTTATTGGAATCTTTGTTTATGATCTGGTACTCACCCATGAGTGTTGGTGTGAAATCTAAGGAACCCCAATCATCATCTAATAGCTTCATGAGTTGTTCAATATGTTGTTGTTTGTGATTTTGTTGCACAAGTTCCATTTGTGTAGTTGGTGTTAATGTGTTTAAATGATTCACTTTGTTTTTCTCAATGTTCAAACAACTATTTGGATAAGGGTCAACTTCAAGGATGTGCACTTTGTTGTTGTAGATGTATTTCATTTTTTGATGAAGAGTTGAAGGCACTGCATTCATCTCATGAATCCATGGTCTTCCTAAAAGAAGATTATATGAAAGATTATGAGGCATGACATGGATCGGTGTTTGCAATGTGGTTACTCCAACTGTAATAGGAAAAGTGATCACACCAAGCGGTTTCTTTGCTTTGTTGTCAAAACCCTTAATAGATAAAGAATTAGGTTGAATTTTTGATCTATCCACATGAAGCCTATCCAAGAGGTTTACGCTACACACATTAAGAGCGAAGCCATTGTCAACAAGAGTTTGATTTATCCCTATCGTTTTGTATTGAGCAATGATCATGAAAGCATCATTTTGTTTTTGCACTTCCAAAGGGGGGAGTTCACTTCGGTGGAAAAAAATGTTAGCATTCAATCCTTGAATTATGGTTGCTATGTCATTTTGTTGCACATTAGAAGGGATAGAAACTTGTTGTAAGGTCGTTTGAAGCATAATATGATAGGTAGGTGAATTCTGAAGAAGGTCCCAAAGGGATATCTTTGCAGGAGTATTTTTAAGTTGTTCAACAAGATCATACTCCCTAGGAGTTAATCGAGGAGCACTAGGTAAGATGGGATTAGGTAAAGGTAATGGTTTTAGGGTGGGTTGTTGTGGTCGCGAATTGTTTCTAGTGTAGTGTGTGTGAGCAATAACATCATGCGTAGGTGGGTAAAGGGTAAACTCGGGTTTAGGTGGAGGTGGAGATTTATGTGACAGTGGGTAAAGGATGAGTTCAGGTTGGCATTGATTTTGTTGTTTGTGTGAAGGTGGGTAGAGAATTAGAGGGTTCTTAGGATGTCCCATGGGGTATGTATGAGGTCCATTGATTGAGGGGGATCTAACAAAAACTTGTGCATTCATAACCTTAGCAGTCTTGGTTTGATGTATCTCTAATGAAGGGAAATCTAGAGTCATCTTTTTATCTAAGGAAGACACATTACTATTGTTTTCATTTTCTTGCACCAGGATATTCTCCCTAGGAGGAGAGTTTTTAGGAGAACTACAAATCAAATGTTCTTAACATTCATGGATTGGTTCTTCTAAAATGACTTCATCGCAAGTAGGGGAATGATCACTGGTTGAATGTTCTTGCTCAAGAAGGGTTTTGATAGGTGAAGGGGGGAAACTAAGATACTCATGACCTTCATCGATTGTGTTTTCTAATATCAAAGTATCTTCTTCACGACTAGGAGAGATACTAGGAGAAGAAAAAATGTTATTGTCATGATTACCTATGGTTGTATTGTCTTGTTCATCAATGTATTTTCCACTAAGAGAGGTAAGAGGAGAGAAACAACTAGGATTCTCAAAACTCTCATTAATTGATTCTTCTACTGAAATATCTTCTTTGCTAATAGGGAGATATTAGGAGAAGAACAAATATGATTGTCAGGAATGTCCAAGGTTGTATTCTCTTTCAAAAAACACTCTCATTGGGAGGGGATAGGAAATGTTTCTTAACATGTCTAAATATGCAAGTGAAGAACATTGTTTGAACAAAAATGAAAAGTACTTGTAACTATTTCATGCAATGTTTCAACAATGTAAACAATGTATATACAAAGATGCAAAACACTTTTATCCAATGAATGCAAAACCTTGAGAATGTAAACAATGTATATGCAAGAATGAAAATCACTTTTATGAAAGTTATGCAAAGTTTTATGAATAGAAACATTGTGTAAGAAAAAGTGAAAAGTGCTTTTATCCATGTTATGCAAAATTTCAGAAATGTGAGCATTTTCAGATCTCATGATGCTTGTAATTGAAGTGATTTCAAAAATGACTACCCTAAATTGATGTTTTTGAGCTAGATGCATAAAATGAATGTTCCCGAAACTTTCTAGACTTATAGTATATGATACTAGGAGGCTTAGGAAGCACAAAAATGAAGTTTCTGATACTATAAAAAATAGTGAAAAATCTAGATTGGGACTAAGTCGCCCAGAATGGCAAATTAGTCCTAGTTAGGGGTTATTCAAAATTTTCAGAAATTTTCAATTGGTTTGGATTCTTTCTAGTTTGGATGACCTGAATACTAAATGAAAATGCAATTTTTAGATGTTTTGCAATTAAAATGAAAAAATGCAAACTATATGCACTTTCACTAATGCAAAATTATAAAACTGTAGAATGCAAATTAACTAATGCAACATGCAATGCAATGTTAAGATAATTATAGGTGAATGATGGACTCCAAAATCAAAAAAATGTGATGTTCTAAGGTCGGGTTCACCAAAATGTGGACACTGGTTTTGGGTGTCCAATGGTTCTCTAACTCTTCTAGGGTTTTTCACCTAGAAGGAGAGAAGTGGGCCCAAAATGCTAATGTCTACACTTAAGATTAATGTAAATAGGGATGCACTATTCCTAACTATGATGTCTAAATGCAATAAACTGATAAAGGAAATGAATTATTCATGTAAAACCTAAGAAATGCAAGTTGTTTAAAAACACATTGTGATACACAAACATGTGATAAATGACCTAGAAATGTAAACAAAACTAGATAGAAAGTTATGAAACAAAATGTGTGCACCTGGAGGCTGAAAAAGGATGGAATGAGGGTCTGGAAACCTGATAAAACTGATGTAGAAGCCGAATGAGACACTTGTGCCAATATGGGTGACTTAGTCCCAGATTTGGAAAAACTGCTTTAAAGCCCGTTTCGGCCAAATGGGTGTCTGAATCTGCAAAAATAATTGAAAGGCATGTATAGTGGGACTAATTCACCATTAGTGGTGACTTAGTCCACTTCTCTATTTCTAAAAATTCGAAAGGGGAAATGGAAGCCCTCGATCTGCACTTTGACTCTTTATAGGTGTCCGCTTCTGAAACTCTGATTTTCGGGCCTAAAAGTGACTTTTAGTGGATATTTTGGCTTTGGAAGCAAGGAGAGGCCTTCAAAAAGTATTCAAATTATTCTTCAATTATTTCCAAGTCTTCAAGATGCCCAAATCTGCAAACACACAATGAAAGAGAAAGAAATGTTGAATGTTAGGGCATGGGGGTTTGCCTTGGTCAAACCCCTTTTTAGGTAATTAAACCAAAATGAAGAAATGATGTAATGAAGCATGAAATAATGGATTTAATACCTTTCCATGATGATTGATCTTGAATTTCTGCAACAAAAGATGAAAAATTTGCCCTTGAATGTCCTTGGAAGCTATCTTGATGACTTGAAAGGTTAAAACCCTAGCTTGCTTGACTTGAGAGAGAAGATAAATGATGAATGAGTTAAGATGATTATGAATTAGGGTTTAGAGACTTGTATTTATAGGAAATCCACCTTATTTTCCAGCTAATTTTGATCCTTAAGGTTGACATGAAGAAAAATAAAACTTAAAATCCAAAATTTCTCACTCAAACCTCGAAAATAGGTCAAATTGGACTAAGTTGCTATATTGGGTGACTTAGTCCCACCTAGCAAGGACTCATTCACCTAGATGGGCGACTTAGTCCCAAAGGGGCCCTTTTTCCAGCTAGAATGTTGGGGAATGAGAAATTTTAGTTCTTATGTTGATTTCATCAGGTATTTGATCAAATTATGCCTTCAAATGCACAATATGGGGCCATAGGGGCCTATTAATGATGATGTAAAGAGTAATTAGGTCTCGGGACACAAAGTTCAATGTAAAGTGTGATTAAGTCTAGAGAGGCATGAAAGTCTTTTACAACACTTTACAACACCTTTACAAGATGTCAATAAATGGATTTTATTAAGTTTGCAAGGGTCCAAGATGTAGTGTGGATGTGTAAAACACCTCACAACACCAAATCAAGGCCTCATTAAGTCCAATTTATCATCAATTATTCCAATATCAAGGAAAGTATACACTTTTTGGCGACACAGTAATGATGGTATGTTTGTCTATTATTTTATATTATAGATTATAAATACTTGTTTACATATTTTCTTGCATGTGGTTATGTGGAAATATTTTATTACACCCATAAAATTTCATTCAATAATTACAAAAACTAGAGTCAAATCTAAACATATTATTTTGTATAGATAGATATGGTTCATGGGGGATCACACCCTTTAGTATTATCAAGTGATCAAAATGATTACATATGTCAAATATATCCTAACATGAATATTTGGGACAAAACAAAGCACCCTAAAAATAAAAAAAACTAGATAACAAAGAGAAAAACATCTACAACCCACAATACAAAAAATGTTGCCATAATATTGTCATTGATGTCAAAAGGTGTCATTGATGTCAAAGTTTAGATCATTGGTTGATTGGATGTATTTGAGCTTAGTGGATAAGGTTCTAGAAGAATTGGAGAAGTATGATGGAGTGAGGAGCATGTTTTACAAATACTACAAATTTGATCAAAAATTTGCAAAGTTGTCATGAAATATTGTCACAATTTTACATAAGTTACTTCTAGAAGTCAGAAGAGGAAACTAAGGCCATATTTGACATGGGTTTTTTGAGAGGGTTTGATTGGTATGGTCTGAATGATTAGAGGAGGTGGATGTGCTAAGAAATTATTTATTCACGCCTTCTAGTCAAACTAGGGTTTTACAGTTAAACCCTAATGTGTTGCAATCATGGTGTAGGTCAGATTTTATATTTTAAAGTTGACTAGAGATAGATAGTAGTAGGTTGCTTAAGTGATGGCTTAAGCCAATGATTTCATCAGGGTAACTGAACCCCTTTACCTAGCGCTATCAGTTGGTAGTTTGTGTGCATCGTGTCAACCCTTCACATCATTGTTTGCGTTCATCGCGACCATGTCTAAAATGTGATTTGTGATATACCCTTGAAGAAGATCAACAATGAAGAATGATAGATGGAAGATCTGATGGCTATTGCTACATTTCTTCACATATTTGTTGTGAAGCAAACATGTAGTGAGCATTTTACGATGTGCGATGAAGTTTGATCAATGACAGTGATCAAATTAGATTAGATCAAACGAATCCTTGCTACCTCACGGGGCATGTGGTGACTCCTCAACTTGCCTTGTGGAATTTCGGGCAAGTGACATGTGTATAGTGGGACCAAAACACACAATAGGAGATGGTAGTGGATGGTGGCATCAACAAGAACATGTGGCGAGTTATGATTGCATCGCATCATTCCTTCACATTGCAGTTGTAAAGCAAAAGGATGGTATGTGATATGAAATATGTGAAGTAAGTGGAGTATGATTCAACCAAGACAGATGACAACATTTTGATGTCCCGTTGAATATTTGGTGGGTCCTTGGTTTAGCCTTGTGGGAATGAAGGCTAGTGCGTGTGTGCTCTGAGATAGGTGGCGATGTTCTATTGTATCACATGGCTCCTTCACATCACAAATTTTTTTTTAGAGTCTGAAGCATTAGTGTGATTGTTATATGCTATGTGATAGAGATCAACAATTCATTTTTAAAGAAGATTGATCAGATAGTGATCGCGAGTCTACTTCACATCATGAAATTTGAGTTTGATGCCTGAAGTGAAGATGCAATGGGTTAAGTGTGCGTGATGGTTAGAAACAAAAAGTTAGAGATCAATGGTGCTAGATTAAATGAAACTCATCGCACGACTAGGTTTTAAAGTTGAACGATAAGAAGAGATCATCCAGAAAGGTGGTGTGAAGAGTCTGATCAATGAACTAGGTTCAAAGTTAAAAATCTGCAATGACTATGATAGTGTGAATGATGGTTTCAATTGTAAACTGAAACTATGAATGAATTTAACTGGTTTACTAAGTCTAGCGACCAATTTGATTGGTGTTAGGATTTGTAGAGTGATGACATAGACTACAAAAGCAATCAAGAATAAAATAAGATCGAATATACAAGGATATGGCATTAAATGCACATTAGGTTTAGGGTTTTGTAGGTTGCTATGTTTAGCATATTCAACAAACTTGAATTTGATGATGTGAGTATATGGCTCAGTGGATAGATGGCTTGCTAAAGAAGATAATGAGTTACCTCTAGCAGAGGATTTTTACAGGTTTGTGTGCAAAGATCGAGGTAATGATTGCAGGTTGGTGAAGGGATGCAAATAGAAGACAATTAGAATTTGGCTAAGTGTTGATGCATGCTATAAATAGAGTGAGCTCTTGAGGTAGAAAAAGAATGCATTAAAAGAAAAAGGTGTAGAATAGTATATGTGTGAGCTCTTGAGGCAGATAGAGAATGCACTAATAGAAAAAAGGGGAAGGTGCAAAGGTGTGAGTGTGAATGAGTGGAACCCAAATAAAAATTAGAGATCTTTATCTAGGTGAACATTTAAGGTACAGAACAAAGAGTGTTGTAGAACAGTGAGAGGCGCAGGGCAGAGGATTGTGTTGCAGAGACAACAAAAAAGAGTTGAGTAGTTGCAAATAGAGTTACAACATTGAATTGTGTTCAAAAGATCAAATTGTAATATCTTTCATTAAAAATATGATTGGTGGGTGCCATCAAATATTTGGGTAGGTGCTCAGTAGAGGGAGTTGGTGCTTCCTTGGAGTGGGTGCTTCTAAAATTAGGGGATTGGTGTCTCCTTAGGGTTGGTGCCCTTAAAATTTGTAATCAGAAGGTATTCATTGTGAGGATAGATTAGGACAATAGATCCTAGTAGCTATTCTCACCATAGTTTTTCCCATCTTAGGTTTTCCATGTATATCTTGTGTTATGAATGTTTGTGTGTGCATATCTATTTCTTTGCATACTTAGTTCAATCTGCACTAAAGGGATTAAAATGAATTAATCAGTTTAAAGTGCTAAGGGATAAATTTTTATGATCTATTGATTCAACCCCCCCTCAGTATATTTTTTTGTTCCAACAAGAAAATTGGAATAAAAATAGAAACCTTAGATATGCTTCCAACCATCATAACAATCAACCACACCTTGAAATAAAAACACATCCAAAATATCAACTTCAATCACCATAAGTAGAATTATAAAATTTAATAACATCAATAGCATTGAAAACCACTTGCATCACCATTTCCTATCTCTTAACACTTTTAAGAGACTAAATTTTTTTGTTAGAAAGTGAATATCATTTGTAACTATCCTTACCTTTTCTAACAGGGAACCACATTTTAATTAAAGAGGAATTAAAAACTTTTATTGAATGAGAACAACATTACAAAGTTGAAGAAAAGAAATACAAGGGGCCCAACAAAACAGAATTAAATCACACCCAAAGAAGCACCTCATATACTCAAACTAGCCCATCACTCAATAATAGAGACCCATGTCATTAGGAAGATTGCCCCAATCATCCACATACCAAGAATCAGTCCTTTCCGTCACCCATCTAGCCAGCCCATCAGCCACCCTATTCCACTCTCGCGGAATATGGCAGAAAATGATGGACTCCAAAGAAGAGCACATAGAAATAATCTACTTGACAACCACAACTAGCTGCCAATTCACATCCTCCAAATTTTGCTTATTCAACATATCAATAACCACCTGAGAATCAGAATCACAGACAATCCGCCGCCATCCAAGGCCAACCGCATGCTCCATCGCCAATAGAATAGCACTCACCTCCATAAGATTATTAGTTTGCAAACCACGATACATAGAAAAGAAAAAAACCACCACTCCTAGGTTGTCCCTACCTATACCACCAACTCCAGCATGCCCAGGATTACCCCTAGATGACCCATCTGTATTGATTTTTAGCTCCCCCAAAGCAAGCGGACACCAAAATCCATCACGAGCAACCCTTTCATGCCCATGCCTAAAATGCACTTTGCTCAAAATACTCCTGTCCCTTGTGACAAGACCCAGGGCATTAACAACACCCAAGTCCCCAGGATCAATTGGCACAGACAAGTCACACTTTGCAGTCAAAGTCTCCTGTAGAGCCCCAAGGATTCACCTCCAAAGTTTCCCCATGAGCAATTTTTTATCCAAGAAAATTCTTTTGTTACGCTCCAACCAAATTTTCCAAACAATCAAACTAGGACCAATCCTCCAAGAAATTTTAAGAAAAGAGGTTGTGGCAGGAGAAGATCCCTGTCTCTTCCAAAAATCCTCCAAAGAAGAGACATGGCAACACGGTAAGCTCCAGAGATTCCACCAGTGATGCCAAATAGTCTTAACAAAAGAACACTGAAAAAAGAGATGCAAGAAGCATTCTTCATGCTGACCAAACAAAATGCACATGGAGGGGCCCTGGAACCCTCATTTCCAAAGATTGTCCCAAATAAGACACTTACCTTGGACCACGAGCCAAGAGAAAAAATTACACTTAGGCCAAGCAAATTTATTCCATACGTGCATCCACCAAGAAACCTGAGAGCTCCCAAAAACCTATTTATCCAAAACCTAATAACCAGAGGCAACCAAAAATTTGCCTTTCAAATCAGGACCCCAAGCAAGCACATCACCCCCATGGAGAGAATTGCAGGCACGACCCGATAAAATCTTAGCAAGCTCTTGACGATCCTCCACCACACCACCAGGAGGCCATTCCAAGGGGTCCTTCCACCTGGACACAGAAATCAGACCCAATGATTGTTGAGATTTGAAGTCTGCCACATGACACCAACCCGCCTCCTCAAAAATCTGGCACAAGTCTTGGAGGTGGGGATGAGAGGACACAATGGGTGGATGTCCATCCCAAGAATCATGCTAGAAGAGAGCATCCTGACCCCATTACAAATCCAGAAAAGTCCCTACTTAACAAGCTTGGCACCCCGTTTAAGGGTACTCCAAATCATAGAGCCTTTCCCCTCCATACTGAATCTTACAACCTCCCTACTTTCCACCGCCCCCAAATATTTGAAGGTCATAATTTTAGCCCACCACATATATGTTGTTGTGAGCACCAACGCCAATACAACTTAGCAGCCAAGGCCTGCCCATTCAAATCTGTCTGTCGTAGACCAAGACCCCCCTCCTTCTTAGGCCTACAAACAACATCCCACTTCACCAAACTCCATTTTCTATGAAGAAGGTTGCCAGCCCACAGAAACTGACGAGACAATTTCTTGAAATCTTTAATAAAACTTGATGGAGCAGAAAGAACAAAGCACCTATAAAGAGGGAGAGCCTGGACCACCGACTTTAGAAGAGTCACTCTACCTGTTGAAGAAAGCCACCTGCAAGTCCAATGACTAACCAATCTTCGAAACTTGTCAAGAGTCTCTTGCCAAAACCTTTTAGGGAGAGAACGAATGGCAAGAGGGATTCCAAGATAGGAAAAAGGAAGCAAACCGATGTGGAAATGAAGAATACCAATAATTCTCCTTTGGATAGCCTTAGGAGTGTGGAAAAAGTAGATGAAGGACTTCCCCTTATTAATGCACTACCCAAAATCAACTAAGTAACTATCCAACACACTGTGCCAGTTGAGAGCCTCCTCAACCTTTGCCCTACCCATCAAGGTAGTATCATCTACGAACTGAAGATGAGACTGAGGGGGAATATCATTTCCTCAACTCCATCCCTAAAGCAAGTCGCTAGCAACCTAAGCACTAATGAGCCTTCCCAAGCCTTCTACAAGAAGGATGAATAAGTATGGAGATAGCGGATCTCCTTGCCTCAGGCCTCTAGAAGCACCAAACAACTGAGTGGGCTCAACATTGATAAGCAACAAAAAGGATGAAGAAGTAACACAGCTCCTGACCCATTCAATCCAATCCCCAGCAAAGCCAAAAGCTCCAAGAATCTTGAACAGAAAGTTCCATTTAACTTGATCATATGCTTTAGCCATGTCCAACTTGATAAACATAGATTTTTCTTTTGAGTATTCCATAGAATGGATGGTCTCAACTGCAATAACAACCCCATCCATGATTTGTCTGCCAACAACAAAAACCCCCTGCTCCTCAGAGATTAACCCACCAAGCCAAGGTTTCAGCCTTTCAGCAATCAACTTAGTAATAATCTTATAAACAACATTACATAGCGCAATAGGCCTAAAAAGATCCAAAGAGTTAGCCCCCTCCTTTGGAATAAGAGCTAAAAAAGTTGCATTCAATGACTTCAACATTTGTTTATTCCTGAAGAATTCCTAAACCACCTCTAAGAGGTCCAACTTAACCACCTCCTAGAACTCCTGAAAGAATTTGACTGGGAATCCATCAGGCCCAGGGGCTTTACCTTTCTTCATTTGGAACACAACATTCTCAAGCTTCGACAAGGTAATAGGAGAAGGCAACGATTCATTCATTTCATTAGACACCAGCTGCGGGATACATTCCAGAATCCTTGCTTCATCCTCCGCTGCTGGAAGTGAATCCTCAGAAAATAATGTAGAGAAATACCGAATGCATTCAGCAGAAATAGAAGCAGAAGAGGACAAAGTTTCCCCATCAGACAACAAGAGAGAAGAAATAACATTACCTTGCCTCTGATCTTTAACTGAGTTGTGAAAAAATGAAGTGTTCCTATCACCAGCCTGAAGCCATTCAATACGGGATTT
>VDFB02061379.1:0-33996 GCA_007258455.2 Sequoia sempervirens | reverse complement strand
TTTTTGGATTTTTTTCTTTTTTGATTTTTTTGATTTTTTACGAAAGATTTTAAGCTCATGCTGAATCGCAAGGTGTCATTGATGCAGATGCCCCTGTCATAATGTGCCATCGATATCCTTCCTGAAGGAGCTACTTTGCTAAGATACGTGCACTTGAATGCAACTTTTGAGATTTCTGATCTACTTCATTGATACCGGAGTTAACTCTGTCTCTATGCGTACATCGCAATAGATTGCCTTCAGAATCCTTATGATGAAGGGTCGTTGCCAATACATGGTCAATATGAGAATTGGATATCATGCGTGGAGGTGTGGATGGAGTGCATTTAGGGATAAGAGATGGATTGGTTGACAGTTTGGAACCTTTGACTCTCCAAACTTGGGAAGATGAGCAATGATGGGTGGATACGGAAGTGTGCATGGAATTAGGACCAACTGCTTGATATACTTTGTACGTCGCTTGAAAAGCCTGCTTTTTCTTTTGTGGACATTCTTGATGGATACCTTTCCCTTTTTTATTTTGCCCCATAGTTTCTTTGACTGATGGAGTTTGATAGGGATGATCTTTCTTTGTATTCTTTGGTATCCATATGTACTTGATTTGTCCATTATGCTTCTCAGCTTCTTTTGATTTGATAATGTTCTTCGTACTTTGATTCAGATATTCCTTTTGATGTTGGTCCCAATTCATGGATGGGGTGATGGGTGGATGAAGATTTGTGATATGGTTGGTTGTAGTATTGACACTAGCTTCATCATAAGGACTCTTCGTGCTCTCTATGTTGACGTTTGTTTGAGACGAAGTTGCCCCCAGTATTGTGGTAGTACCTTTGTTCTTTGACTCTTCCTGTTCTGAGATCTCTTGTATAGAATGCACTCTCTGATAAATGACCATTGTATGTGACGTTGTTTCAATTTGCTGCTCTGCTAACTCTGGATGTTCTATCTGACTTGTTTCCTTGGGTAGATAATAATGGATATCTTTATTCATGATGTCCTCAATCTGAGTTTGGGACATATTCGATCTTGATTTTGACAACTCCATTTGATTGTAGGAGTTAAGAATCTTCTCTTTTTGTGTAACAAAATCTTGTTCTAGATGAAGATCATCTACGTGTCCATCCATAGAAAGCATCTCATGGGTAGATGGAGGAGTAAGTGCTGTGTGGATGTGATCGTCTTGCATAGATAGGAGAGTGTCCATTAGATGATTGTAGTATCTTGAAGATACAAATTCTTGATCTTGATTAATTTCAGAGTTGCTTTCGACATGCTTTGGATCAAGTTCTTGACATGGGGTAGCTTCAAAGGATGGATTTCTTACAAGGGGTTTTTGGACATCGTTATGAGACATGGGGAATGGCTCAATATTCTCAAGTGTCGGGTTCAAGGTTCTTTCAGTATCTATAACCATGCGGTCAAAGGGGATCAACATGTTTTGGAAATGACCATTGCTAGACCTTAGTGAAAGATTTTGATCATGCTTTGGAATAAATTCTTGAGATATGTCCTCTAACTCGTAAGGTGATGTAGAGACATTTTCAATATGATCATTGGTCAACAGATCATGCATTATGTCAATAGGATCAAATAACCCTAACACTCCTTGAAAGAGATCACTAAAAAGTGGCTCTTGATGTATGGTGAGTTGATCATCAGATTGTGTAGATACATCCTCAATGTGCTCCTCGATGGAGAGGTTTTGATCATTGTTTTCGACAATTGCGGTGGAGATATTGTGAATGTCTTCAACCATAGAATCAAGTGATGTTGAGATTTCTTGAATTGGCTCATTGTCGAATTTTGTTGGTGGATTTTGATCATGATTCAAAAGTGACTCTTGACATATGTCAATTTGATCCTTGGATGAAGTAAACGTGTGCTCAGTGATAGATTGATCTTGATCCTTGTTTTCAATAGTTGTCATCTTTTGTGTTTGTGCTCGTGTTGGTTGGGTAGCTTGAGAGGCTTGGGAAACTTGAAAGGATTGTTGCACTTGTTGAGCTTGTGTTGCTTGTTGTTGTTGCAGCGATGTTTGAGCTTGATTTTGCTGTGAAGCTTGAGAAGCGTGCGTGGCTATAGGCGCTTGCCGAATTGTTTCATATTGTTGGAGCAATTTTTGGTATGCTTTGAATGAAGCATTGTAATTGCTTACTTGGCTTAGTCGCAATGGTGGTGGTGGTGGGATTGAAATTGTGTTGGATGTAGTGACAAGTGTTTGAGATACGCTCGGAGCGATCATGGTAGTGAGGGGTTGAGATGTGATGGGAGTGATAGTGGTGTTTGGAATGATGGAAGGGATAGTGATGGTTGGATTGACCGAGGTGATAGGCCCTTGGGAGACCGTATTTTGATTTGGGATCAATGTTGTTGTTTGATTAGATACCATCCATTGGTGTGATGCCAATGGTATATTCAAAGGATTTGTCGTGATGGTTTGATTGATGTTATGTGGATTGATTTGGGTGAAATGATTGGTGTTAGGTAAAGGGGGAATCCCTAAACCAAGGAATAATGTAGGTAATGGTGGTGGAGATTCCCCTTGGCGCAATGCCTCAACTATTTTGGAAAGTTCTGCAATTTGATCTCGCCAAATTTGTTCTTGATTTTGATTTTGACTCACTTGAGATAGTTGATTTGGCTTGTGTTCAAGTAGTTTTGGCATGCATGCTTGCAATTTTTGAATGGGATTATGGGAAAATTGACTTTGGATAATGTTCTGATTTGGCATGATAGGATGAACAATGTTGGTATTGGGAATCATTTTTCCAAAGGTTTCCGAGTTAGGATTCATGTTTCGAAAAAATGCATTTGGTACATCCACATTTGGTTTGTAGGGATTTGGTGGAATGACATTGTTCGTTTCAAGGCTCATGCATTGATTATTCGATTGGTGGATTTGTAGGTTTGGACTTAGATCTATCATTGGGAAATGTGTTCCAAAGTTTGACTTGGGCATACTCACACTTGTTGTACCATTGACATTTGTCGAAGGCAATGATCCTATGCATGGAATTTGATAATTGATAGGAAATGAAAGGCTTTGAGGATTCAATTGATTTGGATTACCCAAGATGTATGGATCAAGTTTATATTCCATGTTCTTCTTGTGTTATGACCTTATTGCGAAAGTGACCTCTAATATTCTTAGGACCAATGATGATATGGAGGATGAAATGTGTAAATGATGAGTGATGAACGTTTAAGAACTTTGGATCAATGTTAGACTTAGGGCTTGATTTTGATTGTTTTGATTTGGATGATGAACTTGTAAACCCTAAAATGTTGGATGTTATCTTAGGATGAACTTGTTCAAAGAGGTGATAATTCAATTAAGTGTGCGTGGAAGGATTCATCCAAACACACCTAACTAAACAAATGATTTTGATTTGGTTTGGAAATGTACCCAAGTCTAGGTAATGACGTTTTCAAAGCTCTAAAGTTGTTTGTGGGATGATGTTGATAAATGTTTGAGGTGAATGAAGTGTTTGATTTTGATCCTAAAAGACTTAGAGAGACTTTGTTTACTACGCCAAGGTATTGAAGAACACACTTTTCTCTAAGAGCAATCAAAAGACCAATATGACCAAGAGATATCAAGCACATGTGTGGGGTCCAATTTGTTATCTTTGCTTAGTGTATTCTTTTTACCACAAACACACTCTTGATTAAAGTTTCAAACTAAGATGTCCAATGTATTAATTTCTTTAAACCCCACAAGATATTTTATGTGGAAATTCAATGAACTTAAGGCAAAGGTTTTCCTATTGTTTACTCAAGAAGACAAATTGAGGTATAATCCAATGCTTAGGAACCTCTAAGGACGTGAATCCCAAGGGAAAGCAATAGCATATGGATTGAGTCAATGATATTTGTCTTCAAGAGGGTTTGAAATTTCGAGAATCATGTTGAATGTTTGTTTGCAAAATGTTTTTGAATACACACTGTGTTTTCAAACAAAGAATAATTACAAGCCCCATGGATGTGTAAGACTATATTTGTTGGATTCCCACTTGGACAAGTCCAGCTACTTACTTTGCAGCGGATATTAGATGCTGACCCCACCGCTCCTCCACGGCTACACTCACTTATACCGGCAGCTAGCAATTCAACAATTCCATGAAACTCCTATGCGGCCAGCTTCCATCTCTACCAAAGTCGTAATTGTAGGGCTGCTTCCGTGAATCCACTCAGTTTTGCACCAACAAATGATTATGATTTTGGCAAAATTCTAGCACATGGGTTCTAGTAAGGACTTTCCGTGCCTCGCGGAGATTGACCCATGACGGGCAAGAGTCCCCTTTCTCGATCCATCATCCCGCCGAGCCAACCGCTGATTACATGGCGCTAAATCAAAACCCCTATTTATATCCCTACTGAAAATACCTTTGGTTTTAGAGGTTAACGGCTGAGTCACGCTTGGTGAGTAATTTTTTCCCAAGGTGCCCTCTAAAGATAAACATCAAAGCCAGCAAAGACACAATCCAGAACTTGATCGGTCTTGATGGCACAAAAGAACTTAGAATGTTACCAAAATGCCCCCATCACACCGCGACAAGATGTTCCAATTTTAAGCCCAAAAATGAAGTGTCTTTAAAGTAATAAAATGTATTTTGAGTGTTTCTTGCACTCTAGATCTAACACTTAAGTGCGTAAGGGAGGATACGTACTCAAAAGACAATCACACAAATCAAACACTTGTTCGTTTTACACCCTTCAAAGCAATTGTGAATTCGTTTTAAGCACCATATGAAATATGAGGATTGCTTGTTCAATTCTTTAACCCAAAACGAAATCTAGTAAGTGTGTTCTAAGGTTTGTTTTAAGCCCTTTGTAATGAAAATGAAATTGTTCGTTTTTAGCCCCAATTGAAAACTAATGTTCTAAAACGAAAAGGAAAACAATTTCGTGTAGTGTTGATTAAACACTTAAAGTGTTAAAAAACACATTGTGTTTTCAAAAAAAAGATTTCCCTCCTTTCGTGAAGTAGTATTGATCAAACATTTAAAGTGTTAAAAAAACACATTATGTTTTCAAACAAAAATCCTCCTCCTTTCGTTTTCGTTTGATAGCCTTCTCTTTCGCCTTGCACCTTTTCGCCTTCATTTGCTTTTGTACCTTTCACTTGCCCTTGTTCGCTTTTTTGGTACCTATTCCATCACAAATGAAAGTTAGGCATGTAGTTTGCAATTTGATAAAAACATACACAAGTCTTACCAATCTTTAAAGGACATGAAAATATAACAATTTTTTGACAAAACCAATATCAAAATTATTTCAATTTGTACCTCCCTTCTTATCTATGACATAATTGATAGCCAACATTAGAATATTTACCTTTTTTTAATCAAAATATATGATCCCATGAGAAGATATGACCGAGAATGGTTTTAAAAAATAATGGCCTTCAAAATCAATAAGTCAATAGCTTGATGTAATCATAAGTGAAAGAGATGATAAAAAGAAAGACTGGCTAATAAAGCTTCTCAAAAGTTGTCAAACTGATTACATTATAAAAAGACAGCCAATACATACAAACTTAATGACATAAATCTTTCTGAAAACCGTGGCACAAAAGTCAAACAGATTTATCAAGGTATTAAAGAAGAAATCCCATAGATCGCAGCATAGATCATGACAGGAAAAAGCTCTGGCATGTACAAGATATATTTTAAAGATCATTCTATTAATGTACCCAACAAGCAAGCTGCACCATGAATGATTTTGTTTCAGACATTTAAATGGAACAAGTGGCGTACAGATTTGAAAAATACTGGCAACCTTACTTTGCATATTAATAAAATTCCTCCATTATTCAAATCAGTTTGACAGATGGGTTATGGGGCGCAGCACAGAAAAAGTCATTTAACAACTGTCTTTAATGAAAGCTACAAGATAATCATCAATAAAAGCACATATCAGAGATAATCTAGTAGCAAAAACTATGTTAGGAATTCAAAGATACGGATAAATGAGTGTCCCCCCGCCATCTCTTGAATACAAAGAAACTTTGCTTGTGTAATGACTGCCGCTCAGCTTCTTTCTGCGTCTGTCAGACTGCACACATTCATTTGTCTCCTCGCTGGATTCATGCATTAAATGCATCAATGTAACATCTGTATCAAGCCACAATAGACATGATTTAAAGCACTCAATCTGAGATCCAACGTGATTGTAGGATCTGCACATGTAAACCTACAGGTGTCAGTTTTCAAAAAAAATATTTAAAGATCTGTTGAAAAAAAAGCATAAGCCTCAAGTACAGGCGGATTTAATGATAGTAACCAATGATTTTTTTAGAACTTTCAAGCAAATGCAGTTGACAGCTGAAAAAACCGTGCCTATACTCCTCCGCACCACTCTGCTTTGCCTTCACTACGAGCTCTTTCATGTGCCAAAATGGAGTTATCCAGAGTCTTCTCTGCCAGCAGCAAAGGGTGAGTGATAAATGAAAGGATTTTCATTGCAACTAATAGCGCACGCAGGTATTGAAAAATCACCTGAAAGTCTATTTAATACATTGCATTGATTGTATTTATTAACTGTGTGATGGTTTAAAATCATACACAAAGCGCGTGGACTGTAGAAGCATATACAAGACGTGTGAATACTAGAATGCGCATGGCAGGCAAAAAAATGTGGCAGCCTAGACAAAGGCATGCGAACTGCTTGACATAATTGAAATGTGGAAGCATAGACAGGGCCTGTGAACTGTTTGACAGAATGTTTCAACAAATGAGACCAAGCGTGTAAACTATTTTCCAAACTGATGTGGAGGCATAGACAAGGCGCGCGGACTGTGTGTTCTCATGGTATGCAACGTTTGCAGTATATGTATTAAATAGATTCGTTGAAAAGGCTTTTAGAAACATGCAAGCAAGTGTAATTAGCAGGTGTAAGGCCAACTACCACAGCCCTTTCCCACGGACACAGAGAGGACATATGGAAATTATCTCAATGCAGCTTCACACTCTTCATTGTGACATCAAAACATTATGACTATCTTTAGCAGCTCAAATCATCCTTTGCCAAATTAATATAATCAAAATCAATGCGCGTGGAAAAGAATAGAATGCTCTTGCATTAGCTAGAATGTTATTCATTGCTAAAGTTAGCTGCATGCTGGTAGAATACCTTATGTTGAGCCCAAATCTCTATATGGAAGAAGAAAACATGAACTAAGATATATTATGCCAAATGCCCATAAGAACAAACTAAAAAAGTAAGGTCGCTTCATTGTTTTCTCAGAAAATTAAAAGCTTTAAAGAACTGTGATCTCGGGAAATGCAATGATGGTGACCTCATGAAAGGCTGTAAGATGTATAGAGCACATTCAATGACAGAAATCAGTTTCAAACAATGAGAAATCAGGAGTAAATGGTGAATCCAAAGGGATACGGTGCACAATCTCTATTAGCTAGAGAAGGTAGACAAAGTGTGGCAAACAAAGATAGAAATATTAATGAAAGAAACAACGTATTTCCTTGCCTGTGCCAAAATGAAAGCATGCAGATCCAAGATAAAAAGATATGCAGATTACTCAAAACTCAAATTCAATAAAGAGTGTTCTTGTTTCCTTGAATGTTTCAACATATATACGCATGTTAAATATATACGAAGTGCCCTCCTTCTAGCGCCATTATGTGGATGCTAAAATCTGCAAAATGTGGTTAGAAAACTAACAATAAAACCTGCAAAATCATTAGTATTTCAACGACAAATCAAGATATTCAACATCCTTATGAAATAATACATCATGTTCAAAATGCAAACAAATGACAAAGGATCTAAAGCAAAAGCATAAGAAAACATGATGCAAACTATCTCATATTGGATTGGTGTCACATGTGCTAGTGACCCTTTCCCAACCCTTGATTGATAAGCTAAATGTTGCAAATGATGAAGAGTGAAATGGACAAGATCCAATCTCAAATGAAGAGAGTGACCTTGCAAGATTGTGGAGATTGTGAAGGATTTGCTTGAGGATGATGCACCTATTTAAAGATTTTCAAAATGCCAAATGTTGAAGATGGACCAATGTGGGATCAAAAACAAGCCAATGAATTGAGGACACTTGTCACCATGTGATTGATGGATGTATGTGCAAGATTTGGGAAGAGTGCCCAAGAGGGGGAAAATTTGAATTCAAATTTTGCCATAAATGCTGAGAGGGGGACAAGGAAAAACAGCAATAAGTGCCATGTTTGACTTGTCATGTTGAGGGAAAATGATTGTTTTAACAAATCAATAAAATTGATTTTATTGTGCAAGTGGCTAGTCTAGATAATGCAAGTGGGATGTGATTAGCATTAGATTAGGATTAGATGATGATTATGTTGATTAATGCTGATTATATGATTTGACTTTTTGGACTTTGATAATTGATTTATTTAAATCATAAAATGATGGAAAATGTATGATTTGGATTTGATTTAAATAAAGTCCTGATTTATTAGATGAATGGAATATGATTATGCATGATGTAAATTTGACATGTCTACAGCCCTATATGCATCATCAGGTCTTTCCTAGACCTCTTCAAACTGCCTGGCTACCTTGTCTAGTAGATATCTCTCAATAATGTGGTGCTCTCAATCCTGCATGTAAATCAAACCATGGTAGTATCTATAACCATGGGTGAAATAAATTTTTTGAATATCATCAAACCATGGCATCATCTATAACCATGGGTGCTAGTGGAAAACTATCATATCATCTATCACCCATCTCCAATATGAGAGCCCAATATGTCTAGTGTGCCTAAGTGTAATGACACCTCTGTATCTCCAAATGACAAGATCATTTGGCTCCACGTCTGCCATCTAAACAATAGGCCAAAGCATGGAAAAGTGCTCCCATGCCCAAATATGTAGCAGAGTCACCCCTGCACTGATGGCTCTCCAATCGCAATAGAAAAAATTATGTAAATCATGATATAAGGAGGCTAGCATCATAGGACCCCAAGAAAAAAGTATCCTCCTATGCAGTATCTAATGCCACACCAAGCCCCATCCTAGGTTGAATCCTTTGTTATGTCTATCTGGTGAAGCCAAACCCAAAATGATAGTTGTGATGATCAATCAGAAGGTCAGTGCATGACCTCTATATGACTTGAGGTTGATGTATGATGTCACCAATGCAATTTGATCCATCTCCATGACCTCAAGGGAAGAATCTAATCTGGTATCAGTGTCATAAATCACACGATCTCTATGAATCAACAAATGTAGTATACACCAAACATCCTCCAAAGTAACCATCGCCTCACCTATCAGAAGGTGGAAGGACAAGGTCTCGCTAAGCCATCTCTTGCACAGAGCCGTCATCATTGCTAGATCTATCCAAATCATAGGTGCATATGCAACATACTAGAGGTTGATCTCTTCTAGTTGCTCCTAGTGTAACTATGACAGATCACCTAATCTCTCCAAAATAGTCAGTTTGTGTTCATGCGACATCAATGGTGGAAAGACCTCCTACATCCATGAAATGCATGATATTAGGAAATCAAGGAAATTTGACTTAATTTGAAATTTACAGCTTAGAAATCACAAAAGTGTCATTGTCTTCGATAGCATCACTATATTCAAATTTCAAATTGCGATGCTTGATGCATTTAAAATTGCAAATTAAAACATGTTTCACCAAAGAAGTTGGCATCATGATTGAACTTTTGGCATGCCCTAACCCTAATTTCTAAATTTGCAAGTGCGTCACCAAATAAGTATGCATCGCTATTTAATATTAGAAACCCTAATTGTAAATCACGAATAGCATTGCCATATAAATATGTGTCACTATATTTCATCTGGGCATCACCAATTTTAGTTTGGGAGCCACTATATAGTGACGCCACCAAAATTTAAACTTCAAAACATAAAAAATGCATCAAAAATTCAAATTTCAAATCTAGTTTGGAGTTACATACCGGTGGTCCTACACCTGGAAGCCATTGGAACTCTCAAACTTGGTCGGACATGTACCTGGGAAGCTCTCGGCACACCATTTCATTGAAGGGTCAGAGCTCAAATCGCAAAAATCCTTAAGGTGTGAATGCATAAATGAATTGAAAATGACCCTTCTTGGCCTATTTAAGCTAGAAAATTAGGGTTTTTTCCCTAATTTAACCTTGAAGATAGGGTTAATTATCATTTTCACCAATTTTTCCAATTTGGACCTAATTTTGCATCATTTTTTGTATTTTTGGCATTATTCTTGCATCTCAGAGCCTTCTAGACCCTTGGGGAGATTTTAACCTTTTTCAAGAAAAAAACCCAAATTTTGAAATTTTCCCCTAATTTCTTGAGGGGCAGGGAGTCAAATTTATCCTTCCATTGGGGAATCTAAAAAATCAATTTTTACTTTTATTATTTAAGCAACAGTTTTGATCTAAAAAGCATTCTTCTTTGAACCGAAGTAGTAGGTACCTCGCTTCAAAGAGGGGCAAAATGTAGACACTAAAAATGTTTTAATCAATATCATAAACTTAAAATAGATTTACTAACATCATTTCTTCTTTTAACCCATATTCTTTTCACTTAATTGATTAAATTAACCTAGCTAATTTAATTAATTGCATCATTGTCATCCATTAACTTAACTAATTTAATCGGGTTAATTCATTCATTTTCAAGCTAACAATTCATCCTATTAAGTTAAATAAATCAAAACATTTAATTTAATTCCCTAAGTTATCTTATTTAATTAAATAAACATAAGTTATTTAATTAAATATCATTTCACCTTTCTCCAATTTATTAAATCATTTAATTTAATAAGTAAAACTTTAATTCTTCTAATCCCCTAATTGCATGATTAAATCTCATTTAATTAGCAATTAAACTAGCTTTCCTCTAAGAAAAGAGAATATTCCCATAGAATATTCCTTATCCCCTTTTTGCACAATTAAAACTTTGTTTTAATTTGTAAATTTCCTTTTGTTCCTCAGCCATGAGAATATTCCAAGAGAATATTCTTATTCCTTCATTATTTGAAAAAGGGATATTTTCACTTGGCTTCTTGAGAAAGTTTTAACCTTCAACCTTCTGAACAAGTCACCTTTGACCTATGTGAGTAGGTCAAAAGTGTGTTTGTTTGAGGCAAGTGTAAACCCTTGATTAAATCCCATCATGCATTCTCATCCATTGATGAGAATCCATGATCCATGCCTCTCATCTCCTTCATCTTGGATTGTTGATTAATATTTTTGATCTCAACCCTTCATTCCTCATTTTCTCTCCTATAAATAGGTCACTATTTGGATACAAATGGATCCATCTTTCAATTGTAAAGTCATGTTGAATTCACTTGCATCCATGCTCTCATATTTACTCACTTTTTAGCTTATTTTAGTTAGTTTTAATTACATAATAGCTTAGAGAATCCATTAATGGCTTACATGCATCTATCTTAGCTTGTTTATAAATTAGGGTTTTCAACTTTTTATCTTAGAATTGTGGAAACAAAAAAAGTAACCCTTTTACTTTTTCTTATGTTTGGGCCCTCTTGGTGATTTTGGCTTATTTTTCCTAGATTTAATGTTGTAATGTGGTCAACACATTCACACTAGGTCTTGGACCCTTGTGAATCATTAACAATCTTATGATGTCTTGTAAAAGTGTTGTGAAGTGTTGTAACCCACTTTCACACTTTTCTAGGACCTTTTCATTATAATTCACTTAAATAACCTATTTTTATCACTTACCAAGTCTTATTTCAAAGTGTTGTAAAGAGTTGTAACAAACTCCCACACTTTTCTAGGCTTGCCATCACCAATTTGACCCTTTCTTATGTTTAAATGACCCCTTAATGCACTTTCCAACCCTACTTAAGTATGTTTCAGAGAATAATCTTGTTAAACATCATTAAATGTACTTTAATTCCTAACACCTAGTAAAATTTCCCTAGTGGGACCAAGTTGCCACCTGAGGTGACTTAGTCCCACTAGGCACAAAATAACAATTATTTTAATTTTCTAGTGGGATTTTATTCTCGTAGCCTTGAGGTTGGCTTATGATGTGTTATTTTTGGGAAATATTGTCAAATAAAGTATAAATAAAGGGTTTTCCTCTCATTTTAACCCCCAACAATCAAGTAATTAATCTCCTACAATCTTCTAATTTCCAATCATTCACTCAAGCAATTATCAAGCATTCTAGGCATTATTAAGTCTTCATTGGAGCATCCATTTACATATCTTTAGATTTCTACATCAAGGATTTGGTGAGTTGTGACATTGCATGTTGTTCATTCATCAATCTCTCTTTATTTCATTTCATTTTTAAGAGTTTTATTACCAAACAGGGGTTTGACCAAGGAAAATCCCTATTCTCTAACCTTTAACCCTTTTCCCCCTCTTTTCATGTGTGTTTTACAGGTTTTGTATGTAGATTTTTCAAAGAGGAAGGTGATAAAAAGTGGTCAACAATCCATCAAAGTCATTCAAGTCAACAAAGCCCTAATTGAATCTTGGAGACCCTTTTTAGCCTGATTTCTGTAGTTTTAGAACCAAACACTTGTCAGGAAGAGAGGTCCAAACCGAGAGCTACAGGTTCCTATCCCAAAATTCCTTAAAGTTGAAGGTGGAATAAGTCACCATCAATGGTGAATTAGTCCCACTGCCAAGCATGAAAAGTACTTTCTACATTTTTGGATACCCTTTTGGCAAATTCTTGTTCTGATAGAATCTCCCTGAAATAGGATTAAGTCGCCTAGCTTGGCCTAAGTGTCCCAGTTGCCTTCAACAACAAATTCTATAGGATTCCAGAGCCTCTCTTCATCACAAATAAATTTTTAGGTGTACCTCTTGAGTCTTGTTTATTTATGTTATTGTTTACTTGCATTCATAGGCCATTTTGTATACATCACTGTGTTTTCAAACAACTTGTATTTCTTAGGTTTTACATGAATAGTCATCTTTCTTTCTCAGTTTATTGCATTAGGACATTACATTTAGGAATATTTCATTCATCCTTGCATTAATTTTGAGTGTAGGAATTTCCCATTTTGGCCCATCTTTTTCCACATTTTGGTGAGCCCGCCTTTAGAACATTTTACTTCTGATTTCAAGTGCATCATAGGTATAACTTGCATTAACATTGCATTAGATTTTGCATTGTTTAATTTTCATCCTAGGGTTTTAAAAATTGTATTAGTGAAAATATCATATGGCTTACATTTTTTCATTTCATTTCATCAAAAATTCAAAAAAAATTGCATTTTCATACTGTACCTGCATCTAAAATCCTAAAAATAATAAAATTTCATTTAAATTTTTTGAAAATCTAAAAAAAATCACCAGTGGGACTAATTCGCCACACTGGGTGGCTTAGTCCTCCTACACATTTTGCAGTGTAATTTCTGTCATTTTCAAATCATTGTCTGCATTTCTATTTTCTGTTATTGCATTTCTGTGTTGCTTTCCAAAAATTTAGTTATTAGTATTTTATTGCTCTTAGTTTACATTGCATTTGCATTCACTCGCATTTAGAACCATTTTCATGAGTGTTTGGTGTCCTATTGCTAATATTTTAGTGAGAAGAAGTTCAAGACTCATGTTATCCCATAATAACACACTCATTGTGGATCTTGGGTTATCCAAAGCTTCCACTCCTAGTCTTGCAACTAGTAAACTAGGAATTGATACTAACTTTAACAACTCTTTTCCTTCCAGTAACATGCAAGTTGACACACAGAACAATCACATCCCACAAGACAAAGTCATTAACATACACGAGGACTTAACACATCTCCAACATCAAGTGTGTCTTGAAAACATTTCAACCAGTGCCATTCCTACCATAGAAAACATTCATCACATGCTTGAATGTGACGAAGGCCTAGATGTTATGAAACACATAGTTGAGATATGCTATAAACGTGTTCCTTCCACCTCTAATTAATACATCTCAACCAAAAAACATTGTGGTTATCCAAGGAGTACCTCACACTCCTCCTCCTCCTCCCACAATAGAATCCATACCTACCTATACCATTCCTCAAGTCACAACAACCATGCAACAGGTTAGTAATGTGATTCCTTCCTTGACTATTCTTGCTAGCATTCCTAATTCCTATGTGGCATCACATGTTCTATCCTCTTCCACCATACCATCTATAAGAATTCCCTTCACTTTCCCTACCACTACATACACTCCATCACCACTTTCCCTTTCACCTCATACCACCTAGACTGGCCCTCTTATAACACAACTTTTCCAAATCATCTCCTCCATGCAAAAACAAATATCCACCATGAACCAAAATCAGAATGGACCACCCACCTATTATGTTTGAAGTAGCCCACTATCTTTGAAAATATTGTGAACACTGATGCCACAAGGAATAGAGATTCCTAGATTTGAGAAATATGGAGGGAAGGGATATCCTTCTAACCATGTTAATGCTTACACCGCCTTGTGTAGTTACTTTGTCCTTGATAATAAACTATTAGCAAAACTGTTTCCTAGGACTTTAAAAGACACTTCCTTGGAATGGTTTTCATCTTTACTGAACAATTCAATTTGTTCATTCAATGAACTAGTTGATGCAATTATAAATCATTTCCAAGTGCATATGACTCCAAATTAGACCTTGGCCAATTTGATGAGATGTAAGAAACACAAAGAAGAAAAGATAAATGATTTTATTTCACACTATCAATTGCTTCACTCTCAAATTGATGTCAAGATTCCTAATCCACATCTTCAAAAGATGTTTATAGAAAACTTGCAAACCAAACTTGAGGAAAAAATCACCATGATGAAATTCCCCTCCTTTATGCACTTGTGTATCGCCCTTTGCAATTATCAGAATTTGGTTAGTAGTTGTGATGTAAAATCCACTTCTAGCCAAATTGAGAAATCTGAACATGCCAACCAAAACAATTGCCAACCATTCAAAAAGAAAAACAAGGGGTTCTTACGGTTCAACCACCCTCAACAACCAACTCAACCCATCAAAAACCAAGTAGCAACTATTAAGGCCATGGTGCCCTATAGTTATCGAGATCCAAAACAACAATTCACACCTTTACCCGATACCCTTCATAACACAATGTCTCAACTTTTGCAACAACAAATGATTACCTTACCTGTGGTCAAAGCACCCGATCCTACTAAGCCTTTGCTTCCCAACTTCAAATCCAAAGCTTATTTCCATTTTCATAGAAAAAATGGACATGACATGAAAGATTTTAAGCATCCTAAACACCTTATGCAAGACCTAATTGATTCCAACTATCTATCCATTGCAAATGTTAATGTTCAAGGCAATAATTTTGTTGTCCCTCCCAATAAAAAATTGTAAATTTTCATTGATCCCATGCCAAAACATAATGTTTCATTTGTCCAATCTAGTAAAACTCCAAAGAATGATGTGATGAATGTTGATATAGATGATGAACATTCTGATTATGTCCTGCATGTGACCCATGTTAATCCTATGGATGAAATGGTAGGTGCGATAAATTTTATCCCTTGTAAGGACCAATATAAGAAATCTCTTGATATTACTTTCTGCTCTAAGGACATACTTACAAATCTCTCCGATGGTCCTCTTTACATAGTTGGTCATATTTATGATAAGCCCACTAATGGGATACTCATAGATCCTTCCTATGGAGTGAGCATGATCACTGAGGAATTTCTGGTATTACATGATCTTTATCAAGATGATTATGATAAATTGAAAGCATGGATCAAAATGCACAATGGTTTTGCTTGCCTTATGATAGGATCTATCATCCTCCCATTAAAAATAGGACCAAAAACATTGGATGTTACATTCTCCATCATCTCACAGTCGGATAAGTTTCATTTGAGGCTAGGCCATCCATGGCTTCACTCAATAAAAGTTGTCCCTTCAGTCATACACAAATGTTTAAAGTTTCCCTTTGACATTGATATATTCACTATTCACCATAGTGGCTTTAACCCTTTGTCTTCTAATGGAAACTTTTCCTTAGAATCCTTTTGGCTTGAGCCCATGGAACCTATAACACCTTGCAAAGACTTCTTTTGCATTGCTTACCAAAAATTCAAAGCAAAGAAAATCATTGAATTGTCTCTCTACAACATGTCCCCATCCACTTTCGACACTCCTATCCTAGATGAAACCATGCTTCAACTTGAACAAGATCCAAATAACCAAGACCAACCAACACCTTAAACTTCACCTACATTGTTCAAATGACCAAGAGACAATGATAGCAACCACTTCATGCCTCGCATAAAATAAGTTTACAAAGCAAAGGAGAAAGTCGATGAACAACCTTCCATGGTTCCTTTTGTTCCTCCCCTTATGGAAGAAAAGAAACTGATGATTGATCAACCTGCTCCTTCACAAACACAACTCGACAATAGACTCAAAAGGAATAGAGGATCTCAAGAGCATAGGCGTAGACGTCATGCCCTTGCTTGGAAGTTACATGAAGGAGAAAATAAAGAAACTCACAATCCACACTTGATAGAAGCAATGGTTGATGACCCTCCTCTCCAACCACAACAAAACAATCTAATACAACAATCGCAACATGAGGTACACTCTTCCATGGGAATTATTATTCAACTTCCTATTGTGATTAATTTAGATGATGATGATGAGATCACCAAAACTGAAAAAGAGGTGCATAATGATTTGAATACATTATTTTCCTCTTTCATGAGCTTACATGAAAAATATCCTATGCAGAATGTTGAACCTAGTGCTTCTTCTAGTTTAGAACTTGCTATTGTCCCTTTGGTTAATATCCCGCCTTCAGCATATCATGAACATGATTGGGAGGTTGACGACTTGCTCGATGGTTGACACACATCTACCTTACTAGTCTTTTACATTTTCATTTTCTTTTTCCTTTATATGATTGCATGTGTGTATCATGTTCCCCCATAATGTTATGTTTGATCTTCTCTCTCTTTGTGAAATTCTTCTATTTATACCTTCATTCTTCTATATGTCATACATCGCTTTCACCTTTTTCTTTTTCTTTTCCTTTTGGGGATGACACAAGGCATTAAGATCAAAATGTCTCTTTCATGTCAACCCAAACGACCCCTTTTCTTTTTCTTTTGAATTTTGCTTGTCCTTTTGGGGATGACGCAAGGCATGTAAGGAAACCTAAGGTGTGGAGCTAACTCTCCTAACATCAAAACCTCAGGGAAGAATGTAGAGGTGACTTTAAATTTTCAATTACAGTCCAATTAAGATACACTTGAAAGAAATAACAGAAACAAATAAATATACATAGATGAACACCAGATTTACGTGGAAAACCCTTATAGGAGAAAAAACCCACCACACCAAGAAAAGCCTCTTTGTATTATAGTAATGAAATTACATACATAAATCAGACTTATCTCTCTAATGTCAATTTATAGTAGCAGATTCAAAAACAACCTTGTACATAACATCTTATTTACAAGACACTCTCAATTGAATTCACACTGACCACCCATCGAATTATTCATCAAACCAATCATCATCTTCAACTCCTGAGTATATCCATTTCGTCCATGGTCTCTTGATCTTCCTCACAGGAATGACCACAATAATATAATTTCCAATGGTTCCCATTCTACTTCTTTGATTGGTTAAAGACACACCATGTAGGATAGTCTTCCAATCAGTTAAAAATGTTCAAATAGTATTCACATGTCGATGAGACACTAACTGTGTCTCGCCGATGCCACAAAGCCCAACTGTCGATATTGGCCAGAGTCATCACCTTCAGCAAGAGGTTACACCGAGTTCAAAAGTTGTGGCTCAGACTCATCCTTGTCGCTAAGACATCATATCGATATCCATTGTAGAAGAATCGGCCAGACCATCGCTATCAACGAGAGGTCATACCGAACACAAATACATCTTGTGAATCTCCATCGACAAGAGTTCTCCTATCACCAAGAGTCTCATAGATCTTTATGTCATACTGGTATTCATCGAGCAAAGTTGTCGGCGAGACAAGCCATATCGCTAAGACTTCATACCAACAATGAACACATGTAGCACTATTGACAAGACTACCACTATCGATAAGACATCATACCAAACAGAAAATAGTTAGAGAGACTACCACTTTCACCAAGAGGTCACACCAAAGCAATATACCCATCGGCGAGAGAAACGCTTTCGCCAAGAGGTCATATCGATGTTCATACCCATCGGTGAGACTTACATCCATCGCCAAGAGTTCTTACCGAGCCTCCATGCCTCTACCCGATGACTCTTAATGTAATGTTGTCAGTGATAGATTTGCTCAGGCGGAAGGAGATGGGAAACACACAATGATGGAAATGTCACAATGATAACAACAGTTGGCAAGACAACAGTAATGTCTCGGCGACATGAGCATTCCACAAGGTTACACAACTGCTAGTCGGCCAGACAGTAAGAATGTCACACTGACTTTGCTCTTACAAGAGTTTACATGCCAGTAAGATTGAGACACATTTTCCAACAATCTCCCACTTGACGAAGATCTTACTGACACCTCTAGAGCACAACAAAACTACTAAATTTCATGGGCACTTAGGCCCATCGAACTGGCACACCACCTGAACTTGTTTATGCTCACTGGCTTCATCAATGCATCTGTAACATTCTCTAGAGTATCCACTTTTTCTAAAGAGACCTTTCCATCCTCCACAATATCTCATACAAAATGATACTGCACATCTATATGTTTTGTCCTGGCATGGAAAGTAGGATTGTTCGCCAAACAAATAGCACTCTAACTGTCACAGTAAATTGTTATTTTCCCTACATCAAAACCAATGTTAGAACACAACCATTTTAACCATATTGCTTCCTTATAGGCATGTGTTGCTGCCATGTATTCTAACTCTATAGTGGACAAAGCAACTATAACCTGCTGCTTACTCATCCAACTCACTGCACCACCATTCATCATGAAAATGTATCCACTAGTGGATCTTCTGCCATCAATGTCCCCTTCCCAATCAAAATCCACATAGCCTCGAATGTTGAAAGTCCTCTGTGATTCAACCAAGTTGCCATGGTAACACAATGCATATTCTGAAGTCCCCTTCAAATATCTGAATAATCTTTTCACAACATCCCAATGTGTCCTTCTAGGATTAGCCATAAACTGACTAAGTACTCCCACTGCTTGGGCAATGTCTGGCCTTGTATAGACCATTGCATACATTAGAATGCCAACCACACTAGCATAAGGAACACTGGTCATGTCCTCCATCTCAATAGGATATTTTGGACAGTCTTCAATAGATAGCTTCGTTCCTTACAAAATTGGAACAACTAGCTGCTTGCAAACAGTCATACAAAATCTCTCTATAACAGTCTTAATATACTTACTCTAACTGAGCCAAATTTTTCTACTCTTCCTGTCCCTGGTTATTTCCATTCCTAGAATATACCTAGCTGCACCAAGATCTTTTATTTCGAACTTTGCAGACAACTAAGACTTAAGATTAGAAATCATTAACTTACTATTGCCTATGAACAACATATCATCAACATAGAGAGCAATAATAAGAACTCAATCACTTTCAGCTTTGTAATACACACAATGATCAGATTTTGATCTTAAAAATCCCAATGACAAAATGAAAGTGTCAAACTTCTGGTACCACATTCTAGGAAACTGCTTTAATCCATACATAGATTTCTTCAACTTGCAAACCAGTTTTTCTTTAGCTTTCTACACAAAGTGCTAAGGCCGGGACATATAAATCTCTTCTTCAAGATCACCATGAAGAAATGTTGTCTTCACATCCATCTATTCAACCTCTAAGTCATACACTATTGCAAGTGACAAAACGAATTTGATAGATGTCAGCTTAGCTACTGGAGAAAAAATTTCTCCATAATCAATTCCCTCTACCTGGGAATACCCTTTTGCAACCAACCTCGCTTTGTACTTTTCCACATTGCCATCCAGACCTATTTTCTTTTTAAATACCCATTTGCAGTCAACATTTTTTCTGCCTTCAGGCAAGGTCACCAAACTCCATGTATCATTCTTTTCTAATGATTCCATTTCTTCACTCATGGCTTCTAACCAAGAGTTTGAATCATACATTTTAAATGCCTCTTTCACAGTCCTAGGCTCATCAGTGCTAGAAATTAAAGCATAGGCACAAGTAGAATCTATCAAAGAAAACCCATACCTATCAAGTTGCTTTCTTTCATGAGTTGACCTCCTCACTTGTTGACACTAAGGTTGTTCGTCTTCTTCAGAACTCTCAGAACTACTTGAGCTCTCCTCAGTTTCAGGTACATTTTGAATTTTGAATTTCTCTTTATCTGGTGTCAGAGGAATTTCAATTACATCCTTTTTGTTTTCTGATTTTGTCTCTAACTACATATGCAAGGTAGAAGGCTTAGCTCACGAAAGATAACACTTCTACTATATAGAACCTTCTCCGTATCAGGATTCCAAAGCTTGTATCCTCTTATGCCAGCACTATAAATAAATAAAAGTACATTTGACAGCCTTGTTTTCCAATTTAGATCTTTTCTCATACGACATGTGTGCATATGCCTCACAACCAAAGACTTGAATGTGTCTCAGAGAGGGCTTCTTTCCAGACCATGCTTCCAAAGGTGTTATCTCAACAAGAGTGCAATTCAGAGAATTGTTTATCAAGTAACATGTTGTTGCAATTGCCTTAGCCCAGAACTTCTCCTCCAAGCCAACACTACTTAGCATACTTCGTGCTCTTTCCATCACTGTCCTATTGAACCTTTCTGCAACTCCATTTTGCTGCGGAGTGTAAGGTGTAGTTTTATGTCTTTTAATCCCATGATCTTTACAATATCTCTCAAAATTATCAGAACAAAACTCGCTGCCATTGTCAGTCCTTAAACATTTTATTTTTCTTCTAGTCTGATTTTCTACAAGGTTCTTAAATTCCTTAAACTGATTGAATACTTCTAATTTAATTTTCAAAAAATAAACAAATGCTCTTCTTGAATAATCATCAATGAACGATACATAGTACCTTGACTTAGACAAAGAAGGAACATTCATTGGACCAAAAACATCATAATGTATATAATCAAGCAAACTAGAATATTTGTGAGGACTGGAATAAAATGAAACACAATGCTATTTACCATAAATACAATGTTCACAAAATTTGAATTCAAGGTTACAATCTTCAAGCCCCTCAACCAGGTTTTTATTCTTCAAGGTTTTTAAAACTTTCTCTCCAATGTGGCCTAGCCTATGGTGCCAGAGCATAGTATTTTCTGCTGGAAGTTTAACTTCCATAGAGTTTACACTATTAGGAACTTTTTCCTTCTTTTCACCATGAGTAGCTTTTTGTGACTTTGCAGAGACACTATTGCATTGCACAACATGTGCATCCAAATTATACAAGGTACCAATACAAGCACCCCTTGCTAGCACCATAGAGCCTATAGTCATCTTGCAGCCATTTCCAAAGAATGTGACTTGCACTCTAATATCATTCAGCTTACTTACATAAAGTAAATTTTGAGCCAGACCTGGTATATGCATTACATCATTGATTCCCTTCACTCTTCCATTAGGGAATTGAATTTTGACTCACTTGCCAAATACACCTTTCCACCATCGTAATTTTCATACTTCATGAACTAGTCTCTATGAGATGTAATGTGGAAAGATGCTCTAGAATCAATCAACCAAACATCATCTGATGCTTGTGTAGCCAAGGCTACAATGAAGGCGTCTACATCACTCAGAGAAGAATCATTGTTGGAATTCTTCTTCTTCTTCTTCTTTTTATCCTCTTTGCAATCCTTTCGGACATGACCAGGTTTCCCACAATTCTAGCACTTCACCTTGGACTTCTTTCCAGGAGACTTTGATCTCCCTTCTGATTTGGATTTGGACTTCTTGTCGTTCTTCTTGCCTTTTTCTTTCGATCAGCCTCTAATAGCAAGAGCCTCCTTCACCATCTCAGAAGATTTTCTTCTCATCTCTTCTGATAAAAAATAAGCAACAATGTCTTCCATCTTAAAAGTGGATGTTGTACTCCCAATAGCCATCACTAGGTGATCCCAATAATCTGGCAAAGAACATAATAACAACATACAATGATCTTCTTCATCAATCTTCACACCCAGAGATGCTAACTGAGCAATCAAGATGTTGAAAGCACTCAAATGATCAGCAATAGATCCTCCCTCCTACATTCTCAAAGTGTACAACTTCTTCCTCAAGAACAATTTATTCACCAAGGACTTGCCCTGCTAAATAGCTGCCAGTCTTTTCCACAAGGAATATGCAGTCGAACATTCAGAAGAACATAGTCTGCTAAATAGAGCCTTATCAACCCCTTAGATTTTCTATCTGCAAGGTCCCAATCCTCTTGCTTCATGCCTATAGGCTTCGCTCCAGATACAACAATCCAAAGATCATGATCAACCAACAGATCTTTCATTTTATGTTTCCACAACTCAAAATTTCTGCCATTGAATTTCTCAATTTCAATCTTTCCTGATGTGCCTGCCATCTTAACCTGTAATTTAAATTACCAAACTTATACAAGACTCCCACTGAAACAGAATTGACACAAAAAACCCAACGTACCCACAAGGATAACATAATTGGCCAGTCTCTAATACCACTTGTAAGGAAAGCTAAGGTGCGGAAATAACTCTCCTAACGTCAAAACCTCAGGGAAGAATGTAGAGATGACTTTAAATTTTCAATTACAGTCCAATTAAGATACACTTGAAAGAAATAATAGAAACAAATAAATAAACATACACAGATGAACACCAGATTTACATGGGAAAACCCTTACAGGAGAAAAAACCCACCACACCAAGAAAAGCCTCTTTGTATTACAGTAATGAAATTACATACAAAGATCAGACTTATCTCTTTGATGTCAATTTATAGCAGCAGATTTAAACACAACCTTGTACAGAACATCTTATTTACAAGACACTTTCAATTGAATTCACACTGACCACCCATCGAATTATTCATCGAACCAATCATCATCTTGAACTCCTGAGTATATCCATGTTGTCCATGGTCTGTTGATCTTCCTCACAAGAATGGCCACAATAGTCTAACTTCCAAAGGTTCCCATTCTACTTCTCTAATTGGTCGAAGACACACCACGTAGGACAGTCTTCCAATCGGTTAAAAATGTTCAAATAGTATTCGCATGTGGGTGAGACACTAACCGTGTCTCCCCAATGCCACAAAACCCAACTGTCGATATTGGCTAGAGTCATCACCTTCAGCAAGAGGTTACACTGAGTTCAAAATCTATCGCTTAGACTCACTCTTGTCGCTAAGACATCATACTAATATCCATTGTAGAAGAATCAGTTAGACCATCGCTATTGGAAAGAGGTCATACTAAATGAAAATACATCTTGTGAAGCTCTATCGGCAAGAGTTCTCCTATCGCAAAGAGTCTCATAGATCTTTATGTCATACTGATATTCATCGAGCAAAGTTGTCAACTAGACAAGCCATATCGCTAAAACTTCATACCGACAATAAACACATGTAGCGCTATCGACAAAACTACCACTATTGGTAAGACATCATACTGAACACAAAACAGTCAGAGAGACTATCACTTTCACCAAGAGGTCACACTGAAGCAATATACCCATTGGCAAGAGAAATGCTATCGCCAAGAGGTCATACCAATGTTCATACCCATCGGCGAGACTTACATCCATCACCAAGACTTCTTACTAAGCCTCCATGCCTCTCCCCAATGACTCCGAATGTAACACTGTCGGCGAGAGATGTGCTCAGGCAGAAGGAGATGGGAAACACACAACGATGGAAATGTCACAGTGATAACAACTGTCAGCAAGAGAACAACAATGTCTCGGCGACATGAGCATTCCACAAGGTTACACAATTGCTAGTCAACCAGACAGTAAGAATGTAACACTGACTTTGCTCTTACAGAAGTTTACATGCTAGTAAGATTGAGACACGTTTTCCAACAAGGCATTGAGACATTCCATGTCTCTCTCATGTTGACCCAAAAGCTTTTCCTTTTTCCTTCTCCTTTTCATTTTTCATTTTGGCTTGTGTTTTCCTTTTGGGAATGATGAAAAGTATTAAGACACCCTATGTCTCTTCCATTTTGACCCAAACAACTCTTTCTTTTTCTTTATTTTCCCTCTCTTTGTTTTCTTTCTCTTTGTTTCATTCTTCTAGTTCTATGTATTCGGGGAATGATAACAGTTCTAAGATCTTTACAAAACATTGTAGCAACAAACATACTGACCCCAAATCCATAGATCCCTTATGTGCTTGGAATTTTCATTTTTGGGGAAAACCCTTCCTTTCTTTTATTTTTCCTTTCCTTCGCATGATGCAACTTACTCGAAAACATATGACTTGGCATAAAGGCTTTCCAAGTTGGCTCTCGTGTCTTTCTTTCTTGTTTTCCTTTTTCATTTGCTACTTTACGTAATTGCTCACAGTACGATGTGTAGCAATTTATTTAAAGTGGGGGCATACATTGGCATTATTCATTTTGCATTTTTCTTTGTCTTGGTTCTTAGTGTAGCCTTGTTACCTCATACAATGCGTTTGTCGCTTTGTGGATGACATTGGGTGTAGTGTCCTTCATGAGCATGATCTATCTTAGCATATTACATTCCTCTTGGTGGCTTGATGTAGCATACTGCATCCCCTAAGTTGAAAATTTTCTATTCTTTGCTTGGTCCTCTCTTGGAGACATTAGACACAAGGTTCCTAAGTTAAAGACCTCACATGAAATAAGCAAGAATCCTTTGAACATCTTTTGCATGTTTCATTTTTCATTTGTTATATGGCCACCTTACATAACACATCTTGCATGCATGTGGTTCCATCACATTTGTTTATGAGCTCCAAGCATACTAAGTTTTCCTTGTCTCATGAAGGTCAAAATGTCATTTTATTTTTTGGCACCTTATTAAAGTTATTAGGAGGTATAACTTTGGTATGGTTGAGTGGGAAGCCAATTCTGAGGCATGAATTTTCCCCATAGCCACCTGCGTGTGTGTGAGTGCATACCAGCCATGAGTGTATGTTTCTAATCTTCTAGGCCTTCTCACTCGGTGGAAAACCATGAGTTCCATCATCTCACAGTGATTATGCATTTTATTTTTGGACAAATAGCCTAGATCTAATCCATAATAGGATGGAAAAATGATCAAAGCTTGATCTAACTCTCTTTCCTTCTCCATTTACATCACTCTCATGTGTTTTTCTTTGTACTCCTGTTTAGTTTGCCATGGGATCTTCATCTTGGGGGCTTGATCATCCCTCTTGATCATTTTTGTCTCATATTGCTAGCATTAGTTCCTTGAAACCCCTCTTGATTGCATGATCAATTGCTTTAGTGTGAGTTTTAAGCAGGTTCATCCTCTCAATAAAGTGGGGGCTAACTGTGAACACAAAAAAAGTAACCCTTCTACTTTTTCTCATGTTTGGGCCCTCCTAGTGATTTTGGCTTTATTTTACCTAGATTTAATGTTGTAATATTGTCAATACATTCACATTAGGTCTTAGACCCTTGTGAATCATTAAGAATCTTATGATGTCTTGTAAAAGTGTTGTGAAGTTTTGTAACCCACTTTCACACTTTTCTAGGACCTTTTCATTATAACTCACTTAAATAACCTCTTTTTATCACTTACGAAGTCTTTTTATCACTTTATGGCCCTATTTAAGTGTGTTTTAGAGAATAATTTTGTTAAACATCATTAAATGCATTTTAATTCCTAACACCCAGTAAAATTTCCCTAGTGGGACCAAGTCGCCACCTGGGGCGACTTAGTCCCACTGGGCACAAAAATGAAAATTATTTTAATTTTCTAGCGGGATTTTATTCTCTTAGCCTTGAGGTCAGCTTGTGATGTGTTATTTTTTTAGTAAATATTGTAAAATCAAGTATAAATAAATGGTTTTCCTCTCATTTTAACCCCCAACAATCAAGTAATCAATCCCAACAATCTTCTAATTTCCAATCATTCACTCAAGCAATTATCAAGCATTCTAGGCATTATCATGTCTTCATTGGAGCATCCATTTACATATCTTCAAATTTCTACATCAAGGGTTTGGTGAGTTGTGACATTGCATGTTCATTCATCATTCTCTCTTTATTTCATTTCATTTTCAAGGGTTTTATTACCCCTATTCTCTAACTCTTAACCCTTTTTCCCCTCTTTGCATGTGTTTTTTGTAGGTCTTGTTATCAGATTTTTCAAAGAGGAAGGTGATAAAAAGTGTTCAACTATCCATCAAAGTCGTTCAAGTCAAAAAATCCCTAATTGAAGCTTGGAGACCCTTTTCAACCCGATTTCTACAGTTTCGGAACCACACTTGTCAGGAAGAGAAGTGTAGACTGAGAGCTACAGGTTCCTATCCCAAAATTCTCAAAATATAAAGGTGGACTAAGTCGCTATCAGTGGCGAATTAGTCACACTACCAGGCCTAAAAAGTACTTTCTGCATTTCTAGATACCCTTTTGGTAGATTCTTGTTTAGACATAATCTTCCTGAAACAGGACTAAGTCGCCCATCTTGGCTTAAGTGCCCTAGTTGGCATCAACAAAAAATTATGCAAGATTCCAGAGCCTCTCTACATAACACTTCAGTTTCCAGGTGCACCTCTCGAGTCTTGTTTATTTTTGTTATTGTTTACTTGTATTCTTAGGTCATTTTTCATACATCATTGTGTTTTCAAACAACTTGTATTTCTTAGGTTTTTCATTAATAGTCATATTTCTCTATCAGTTTATTACATTAGGACATTACATTTAGGTACATTTCATTTATCTTTGCATTAGTTTTGAGTGTAGAAATTTCCCAATTTGGCCCATTTTTCTCCTTTTAGGTGAAAAACCCTAAATTTGCTAGAAAGCATTAGGGTGCCAAAATATTTTTCCAAAAGAATTAGCTTATAATAGCTTAGAAATAGCATAATCAGTGAATTTTTAGCATAAAATCACGATAACTTAGCTTGCATCATGTTCATTTTTAGCATAAACTAGGTTTTCATACATCAATCACAATGGTTTCATTGATTCTCTTCCATAGAATCAACTGAAACATGCTCACTAATCATAGGATTGGGAAAGGGTCATCGTTTCACATCAACACGACACAAATTCCAAAATAGGATAAGTTTCAAATGGGTTAGAGTAGGAATTTAACTATTTTTCTGTAGTTTGTAGCTTTCATTTTCAATTAAATGCTTAGTTTAATTTCCCAATTTGAATGATCTTGTTTGTAGATGTGGGTTTGTTTGGTGAAGTTATGCATTGATTCATCATGATTCAAGTGTAATTGAGCCTCATTGGTTTTTCCTCATCTCACAATATGCATGATGCAAAACATGATGATTTTTAGGAGGATTATATGGTTATGCGATGGATGATAATGTAAATGTGTTGTTTAAGTGATGCTTAGACTAATAGATCTATATTATGATAAAGACCCTAAATGATATGCAATGTATGATGGATGGTGTTCTCTATTATGATGATATGTGTGGTATGTAGTATGCTAATTGTTTTTGGATGTAGGATGGATGCAACTAGGCTTTATTTGAATGCTACGATACCATGTTAGTATGTGGAGGAGATAGAAGAAAGAGGGATCAACCCTTGAGTTTGAGAAGATGTAGAAGTCCAACAAGTCTATGAGGCATTGAGATTTTATTAGAATAGTGATGAGTGATGATGATTCATTGCTTATCAGGGATTGGGGACATAAATAGCATTACTTTTCTTATGTTTTATAACACACATAGATATGATGCATCAAGCTATGGATAACCAAGATGGTGTTATACCTAGTGAGATGGACTTTGACTCGAAAATTAGATAGGAGTATCCTTGTTCACACCTAGCATAGGAAAACTTGTTATAGTGTAATTCGGATATTGTAAACATCTTGGACCAAAACACAAAGAGGAAAAAACTCTTAATATAATAGTCAACAAGATATCCAAAACATTTTCCCTACACAAAAAACAAGATTAGCATGACCAAGGTTATATCACAAGAATATCCAACAAGCAGAAAAGATAAAAGATAATGATCAATAACCCATTCCTTTCTCTCTGAATCATTTTGATAGAAATCATTGAGAGGTCATTGGAATGAGTGCAATAAGATAAATCAAAAGAAAAGATCAAGTAAACAAACAAGCTAATGTTCTTCATACCTCTAGCCAAGACTAAACTACAGAGATGCCTGATGTTGATGTCCATTATAGGAAGGATGCATCCTAGGACATGATGATATCAAATGATTTTTGGATTGACTGAATGATAGGCTATTGATACCAAGAGTTGACCAAATTTTTTTTTTACTGACCTAGACTTATGACCCTAACACTTGAGTTTACACTTTTAATTTTCCAAACTTATTTATGATTATTTTTCCAAAGGTTGAAGATGATGATCATTTATTGTGAGTGGGTGAAAGCAGAATGAGATGGATGATTTTGGTTCTTTTGAATGTTTTTGGTATTTTTGAAATGTTTTGAGGTTGTTTTTGATCTTTTCGAGATGTTTTACAAATGTTTTGATTTTCTAAATTTCCAATGTTTTGGTGTTTTCTTAGATATTGACCAAGAACCTAACCTAAGGGCCTTGAGGGCTAATCAAAGATTAGCCTTGCCTACATTCAAACTCATAGATGATGTAGTTCAACATGATGACTTTGTTTTTGACTTTTTCTATTTTCAGCCTGCTTTTGGATTTTTGACATCTTTTGGATGTTTTTTAGATTTTCTCAATTTTATTAATGTTTTAGGATTTTCTAAAGATTAAGCAATATTTTAAGAATATACATGAATTCAATCGGATGTAGGTATAAGGATATTCCCCCAATGTGATGTGATAGACTACTCTGATTTAGGTAGAACAAATTGACCTTAGGAATGTGCCAAGTAGTTCTATGATGGAACATGATACCAACACAGGATCAAGTTATGCTGTAGACAAAACTGTGTAATGGAAAGAGATATGGAATGTGATGGGTGATGGAAAGAATCAATGGGATGCAATGGGTGAATGCGATAGAAAGCAATGCAGAACAAGTCGAAGGATTCATGATGGAAGGATAGTGCTTATTTACACAACTTGCTTGATTTCCAGGTTTTCACTAAGGTACTTTCCCAAAGTGGTTTTCACTAGAGGACAAATTTTTTCTTTACTATTTTCAATCTTTTTTTCTAATTTTTTTGGATTTTTATATTTTTATATTTTTTTTGTATTTTTAGATTTATAGCTTTCTTTTTTGAGATGGGAGTTATATATGGGCTCCTGTAGAGGCTCACCTTTTGGTGTGGATAGCTGATATGCTCTTGATTTATAACTTCCAGTGACGACAAAGGGTCCCAACTAGTTGGGTTCAAACTTGCCTTTGTTATTTGGCTTTGGCACTTTTTTTTAATTTTCCTTCTACACGAGCTCTCTAACTTGGAAGGACTAACACTTGATCTTCTTATTATATCTCCTTTTAAGACAATTTTGATAAACACGCAGCTGGTTCAAAGAATCCATGCATCGTTCATCCAGTAGTTCTAGTTCGTTCAACCGTGACACCCGATATTATTCATTAGTAATTAGATTGTGCAGTGATATTCTCAAGGATGGGAGATCAATCTCAACAGGAAGGATGGCTTCTAATCCATAGACCAAGGAGAAGGGGATTGCACCTATATGTGTGCAGATACTCATTTGGTAGGCCCATAGGGTAGGGTTCAACTGTAGGTGCCAGTAATGACCAACTTCATTGACTATTTTCTTGAGAATTTTTAGTATGGTCTTGTTAGAAGACTCAACCTGGTTGTTACCTAGGGGGTAATATGGTGTAGAGAAGAGATGTTGGATATTGAATTTTTGGCAATGCTCATGGATATCTTGGTTTTTGAAGGGTATTCCATTATCCGAGATAAGGGCTAGTGGAACACCATAATGAAAAATGAGGTAGATTAGGATGAATTTAGAGATCTACTTTCTTGTGATATAGGTCATGGGGATGGCCTCTACCCACTTTGTAAAGCACTTTTTGGTGGTGATAACATGGATGGGGTCCCCATGTTGTTGATATTGCGTGCACTTTCGAATGTAATTGTGAGCTTCTTTCTCCATTGTAGACCAATAGTACCCCATCCTTAGTAGTTTCTTGTCCAAGGTCATACCACTAGAGTGTGAACCATAAATTCCATTATGTACCTCTATTAAAGCAATCAAAGCTTCCTCGAGGTTATGGAATTGCAAGAGGGTTCCTTTGATACCCCTCGGTAAAGGGTGTCTCCTAAGATGATGAAACAAGATGACTTCTTAGTAAAGGTTATTTTGAGATTTGGGGTGATATCAATGGGGAGGACTCCTATTTTTAGGTAGGTGAATATATCATGGTACCAAGGATCACTAGGACCAATGATTTTGCACATAAACTCATATTCTGGTACCTTGAAAGCTGGTACAAGAAGCTGCTCTACCAAGAATTTAATGCTTAGGGATGTTTCACAGGATATCTAACAATGATTCAATTGTAGCCATGGTGTCAGCTACTCTATTTTTTACCCATGTAGTATCTTCTCAAACTTTATTCCAATGAAGAACTCCTTGAGATTCTCCACCAGCTTTATGTATGGGTTAAGCTTTTCATCCTAAGTTTAGTATTCATTGTTGACTTGTCTAATAATTAGTTGTGAGTCCCCATAGACCTTGAGTGCCATTATTTTCTATTGTACTACAATCTGAGGCCATATGACAAGAGCCTCATACTTCACAATGTTATTGGTGCAAGGGAAAGATAGCCTAGATATTACTTCAGGATGCAATCCCCTTGTGGTGTGATGAAGAAGACTCCTACTCCTGACCCTATTGGAAAAAAAAGTATAGATAATTAAGAGGGGGGGTGAATCAATTATCACAGAATATTTTAAACTTTTCAATCTTTAATTAACTTAATCTCAGATCTGATGAATGAATAATAAACCATAAACAATCAACACATCAGAAACATAGAGAACACCAATATTTTTACGTGGAAACCATGTTAGGGAAAAAACCATGGTTGATGTTAGTCCACAATATTATACCCTATTAAATGTATAAGAATAATGGGAATGCAAATGCATTCAGGCACTTTTTTTGGAGCTCACTGCTCAAATACAAAAGAGGACTCACTATCCAAAGAAAGGTTTGGATTAAGACCATCCAAATTGTGAACTAAGAGAATAGCTTCTATACAAGCCTGATTATAGTTCCAGCTAAGCACAAAAAATTCTTTGCTCAAACTTCTTCACACTTCACTCAATCTTCTTCACACTCTCCATTGCAATAAAATGATATTCACACATACACACATAAGAGCACACCGAGCACTCTGAGCTTCTTTCAAATTTCCTACATTGATGAAACAATTTCTCTTATATATCCACAACATGAGATTACAACAAATTAGTCATCCAAAAATATAAAACAAATTTTTAATGTCAAACCAAATTTACAAATAAATTTGCAATGTGAATCCACCAAGGTCGGCCACAACATAGTGGAGACACAAATTAAAAACTCCAACACAAAAAGACTTCAAATAATTTCACCTCAAAGATCCACAACACGCTACCACCATCATGTCGGGCAAGAACATAAAAAATTGAACATACGAAGAAAAATCTTTGACCATGAGCACATCGATCAATGTGGATGTACCAAAAAGATAGAGAACGATCTAGAAGCATCCAAAAATAATAAGAACTAATAGATAAACATATGAAGCACCAGAAACACATAAATTTCACTTAGGAGCACTGACAAAACCCACAAACATACTTTCAAAACAAAATTGTTCACAACACGAAAAGATATTCACATGGATCTCTGAAACTTCTAGTGGATGAACTAGATACACTCAATAGAAAACCTTTTAATCCATAACAATTGATCTTCAACATACAAAACAAGACACCTTCATGACCTTCATTGTTCCACTAGCAACCTGGAACTCTTCTTTTAACAATTTTCTCAATATCATTAACATATAAAACCTTCAATACACCAAATGCTAATAGTGTTGACATCAATGACAACCACAAATAAGTACCACACCTACAACATCCAGAAATATACCCCTTTGGTATTGATGGCAACACATGATGTGAAAAACACCATCAAACCAACTCACAATGAACACTTACTCCTTAGATTCTGACTCTTCTTCCTTGACCTCTTCTACATGAACTTCTCCCTACAAGACTCTTCACTCCAGGTAATAAATATTTTTTCACATTACTCTTCTCTCCCTTTGACATCAATGGCATAGATAAACATTATCTTTCCACATACAAGATCTAAACCACATATCTGCACACTTGACTACTCCCCCTAAGTAGTAGCCACAAAAACATCAATCTGGATCTGAATATGATCATGAAATGCATGGATTGATGCAAATTGATACATCAGTAGTTCATATCAAGAGGGGTAATCACCCTAGCATCCCTCTAAGATACTCAAAAGTATCCTTCGACAATGGCTTAGTAAAAATATCTGCAACCTGTTCTTTGGTAGGAACATACTCTAGTCTGACTTCTTTCTCACTCATTTTCTCCCTCGAAAAGTGGAATTTGATTGATATATGCTTGGTCTTAGAGTGTAGCACTAGATTCTTTGATATGTTTATTGTACTTGAGTTGTCATAGTATATGGAAATAGGTTCATCATATACTACTTCAATATTTTTCAACATCTGTTTCATCCACATCACTTGAGTACAGTTGTTTGCAGCAACAATATACTCTGCCTTAGTAGTAAATAGAGAAATGGAATTATGCTTTTTACTCAACCAAGATGCTAGTTTCTTCCCTAGGAAGAAAGCACCACCACTAGTACTCTTCCTTTCATCTACATATCCTACCCAGTCCACATTAGTATATGTATTCAAAGTAAGATCATCATCCTTAGGATACCAAAGTCCAAAATCAATTGTTCCTTTCAGATATATGAAGATTCTCTTTACAACAGTCACATGAGATTCTTTTGGATCAGCCTGAAATATAGCAATCATACAAACAACATTCATAATGTCTGGTCTAGTCTGATTTAAATAGAGAAATCCACCAATCATTGATTTGTACCTTGTTTGATTTTCCTTGGGAGAATCATCATTTTGTGTCAATTTGCATCGAGTTACCATGGGAGTACCAACAGGTTTTGATTCATCCATGCCAAACTTCTTCAACAGTTCTCTCACATATTTGGACTGAGATATGAAGATCCCCTTGTCTAATTGAGTAACTTGCAATCCTAGAAAGAACTTCATCTCTCCAATCATGTGTTGGATGTTGTGGATGTGTTGCTGATATGTGGTTGTCATTGATGTCAACACTATTAGTATTTGGTGTATCAAAGGATGTATATGTCAAGGATATTGAGAAAATTGTGAAAGAAAGTGTTCCAGGTTCCTAGTGGAACTATGCAGGTCATGAAGGCATTTTGTTTTGTACATTGAAGTTCAACTGCTATGGATTAAAAGGTTTTATTTTGAGTGTATCTAGATCATCTACTGAAAGTTTCAGAGGTTTGCATATAGATTTGATCATGTTGTGGTCTAATAGTGTTTTTTTGGTGTCTATCAGTGTTCCTAAGTAAAGTTTGTGTGATCTAGAAATCTTAGTTGTTGTAGATGTTTCTAGATCATGCTCTATCTTTGTGGTATGTCCACATTGATCAGTGTTCTCATGATTGGAAATTTTTATTGCATATGTTCTATTTTTCTTGTTCTTGGCTGACATGTTGGTGGTAGCGAGTTGTGGATCTTCAAGGAGGAAGTAATTGAAGTATATTTGTGCTGGAGTTGTTAATTTGTGTCTCCACTATGTTGTTGCCAACCTTGGTGGATTCGCATTAAAAAAATTATTTATAAATTTGGGCCGACATTGCAAATATGTTTTATTTTCCTAGCCAGCTAAGTTGTTGATGAAATCTCATGATGTAGATATATGAGTGTGATTGTTTCATCA
>VDFB02061376.1:0-46744 GCA_007258455.2 Sequoia sempervirens | reverse complement strand
CTATTAATGGATGAATGAATGAATGTTATATGTTATTAATGGATGAATCAATGATTAATGTTATATGATTGGGTATGGGGAATTGAGAGTGATGTGAGGGGGGCGGGGAGGGCCAAATGAGCTTCCACTGTCACGTGGTTGGCCTTGTTAAGTAGAGAATATTAAACTATACTCAAAACAAAAAGAAGCTCAATAAGGTAATGCACTTTTCAATATAAGAAATGCATCGTTTGAAGCATCAAACCAATATGCAATCTGTATGTATGATCAGTCATCAGTCTCCGCAATGGTACATTTCCATGAATATATAATTTTTTTTAAAAAAAAAATTTGCTTCTTCGTCGCAATTTCGACGATAACAACTGACGAATCAATAGAAAGGCTCGACGAAGTTGCTATAGCTGCGACGACGATTTCGTCGTAACTCCCTACCCATTTTGTCGCCCTTCCAACGATATTTCGGCTTTGCCACCACACTACGCCCTGCCAATTTCATCGAACTTTCGATGAACTTTTAGTGTTCTTCCGACGCTACTCCTTGCTAATTTCGTCGCAACCTCGATGAAATTTTTGCATTGTTTCGACGCTACTTCTTGCTAATTTTGTCGCACTTTCGACGAACTTTTGGCGTTCTTTCGATGCTACTACTCTGCTATTTCATCGCTATTTCGATGAACGTTCCATGTTGTTTCCATGCTACTGCTTGCCCATTTCGTCGAATCGACGACGAACTTCTGGTATAATTTGTCAGTGGATAAACAAAGGTTTCATCGATATTCTGACAAAATCCTGAGGTATTTCATGATGCTGCTGACCGACGATTCTTCGCCGTTATTTTGACATTTAATTTGTTGTCGGCATTGCGACGAAAAAATAGCGACGGAAAGATTTTTTCCATTGTGTCGATCTTCCGACAGAGATTTGTCAAACGACCGACGAACGCCCATCGAAAAATGGTGTCAAATCCAGTAGTGTCAGGTCAAGAGAAATGGATGTTTTCATCCCCTTTGAAAGATAAATAGGGAGGGGCGCTGGAGTCCTCCCCCTCAGGGTGTGTTGAAAATCAACATGGATGGTTCTTCTTAGGGAAATCCTGGCCATGCTAGTATTGGAGGTGCTGGGCAGACTAGTTCTGGGACTGTTGAGTTTATCTTTTCTATTTATAAGGGCCGGTATACTAACAATGTGACGAAGGCTCTTGCCATTTTGTGTGCCATGGAGCATGGTTGTGCTCTCAGGTGGAGATAGATCATTTGTGAATCAGACTCTCAGGTGGTGGTGAATTTGCTAAAGAGGCAACAATTAGAGGATGTTAGTTGGCAGTTGGTAGTTGGCTGTTATTATAAAATAGATTCTTAATTTGTGTGCTTCCTTAGATTCTATTTCTTTCTGTCATATTCCACATTAATGGAATGGGGTTATGAATTGTTTGGCTAAATGGGCTTCTAATCATTTGCATAATTGGAATATTGTGGACAGGGGTCAATTACCCCCATATTTGTCACAAAAGTTGGACCAATTAATTGAGATTGATAGGGATGTGTAATCCCCTTGCTTTGTACTGCTCTTTTTAATTTGAATAAATTTTTACCCCTCTTTTTGTGGAATTAAAAAATAATTTTTGGTTTTCTTTCTAAATAGATTTTTTTTAAAATATGTAATATAAATTAAGTTGAAATTGAATATTATTTTTTCAATTTATCTTATTTTTAATTAGAAAAAAAAAACTATTTAAAATTATTCATATAATATTCAAGTATTTTTTTAATTTTAAAAATTTCAAATACTTTCAATTTCACTATATTGAAATATAAAAATGGCATTATATAAAATATTTAATTTCATATCTATTTTATCTATATGAAAATGACTGACTTTATCATATTTAAGATATTCTTAACACATGTATTAAAAGAAAAATATAAGTGTAAAATCAATACAAATCACTTTTATCATTCCTGTATTTAAAATATTTTTAATTTAATTAATTTAATATTTAAAATAGATAAATTAAAAATTAAAACATGTTAATTATAATAGTAGTAAATTATAGAATGCAATGATTTAACGTATTAACAAAAATCATTAAAAACATATTTTTTCAAATCAAAATTATAAAATAACTTAAGTAAATAAAAATAAAATAACACAATTATTAAGTAAATAAAAAAACTATTACATATATAAAATAGTTTTAAAATTAGTATTAAGTATATAAAATGAAATAAATATAAATTATGCAAATAAAATAAAATTTAAATAAACATCTTGAGTTTAATAATTTTTTTAATTCAAGCCCACATGGGTAGTGAAGTTGGCTTGGGCGGTGGGTTTGCTCCCCAATGTTCTGAGTTTGACTCCAAGGCTTGGGATTACTCGATGACAATAATAGTAATATTGTTAAAGTCAAATATCAAATTATCCAATACCACTAAAATTATTAATAAAAAGAATTTAAGATAGTCTAATTTTATTTTAAACTAATTAAAATATATATTTTAATATAGTCAATTTAAAAATACAACAAATATTGTTAAAATAAAGATTGATGCTTATCATCAACATAATGAAATCAACTTACTCTTGGTGTTGAAACGAAAATTCACTTTATTTATCTTTCAAATAAATTAGTTTTGTAAATAACCTATGCTACAAGTCATACTTTTGTAGAGAAAATTGTTGTGAATTTAGTGTCTTTCAACTTTGTTTTATTTATATTTGGGGTTAGAAAATTTTAATCATCAAATTTTCAAGATAATTTTTCATCCACTAGATTTTCAAAATAAAGAGTGGTATACCTAGAATTATCACCAAAATGCAAGAAAAATGTAGCTACCCTCTAGATTTAGAAAAAAAAAGCAACCACTTCAAACCCTCACATATCCATTCTTAGGAGTTCAAATTAGGCCAAACAAAAGCCAAATCTAACTTTCTCGATAGCTCTGAATCCAACACTCACCTCCAAAATTTTCAAAAAAAGTAAAGGGGATTCTAGATTTGACGCTTGTAACCCTTGTTAAAAAAACCTCATAAATTGAGAAGGGGTTCGTTGAATTGAGGCTCCAATACCATGTTAGAATTGTGAAAAACATGAGCCATATGATCAAATAAATGAACAAAGACACCTTCCACGCAAGATATCTACAAACAATATGTGCAATATTCCTCAACAAGAAAAGCTATAAAATGAACCTCAAGAATCTTCAAGGAAAACAAGAGTCCTCAAAGGTTAAGAGTTCGAGAGAACATAAGAGGAAATCTTATGAGTTAATACAATGAGGGTTGGGTGCTATATAGGAGTAACCCTAAATGACAATGGGATTAGATTAGGACAAATGTGAACATCACATGCAATAAGACAAAATGATCTAATAATAGCTCACTTCAGTTAACACAAAAAAATACTTAGTTAACTAAATAAATAACTCCTAAGTTTAGCTTAAGTGCATGAGAATAAATTAGACTAATAATTAATTAAAGGTTGATTAATTATTAGCTAATGCATGATTACTCTAACAGGGAATATTATTTTCTTTCATATGATTATGGAAGTCTAGTCCTAATTTCCACTGAATTCCAAGGATTTGATTTATCTTCCAAATGGATCATTTGAGCTCTAGAAGATAATGAGGCTTGAAATTTTTTGGTTCATCATCGTATTTCTTCTAGTATCTCATTTAGGAGACCAACATGGAAGGGAATGAAATTTTACACCTTTCTCATAATGAAAGAGCTCATTTAAATCTAGGGGACTTTTTTGATGAAAATTATTTGGAAAGCTTGGGAAGCTATGAATCCCTATCTCATTTGGAATGGAACTAGATTTCACAATGGTCTCCCAATCAATCAATAAAATAGTTGGAGGTCTCCTATTTTTAGTGTCAAAATCATCCTCTTTCTAAGACCCCATGGATTTAAATGCATTGGTCTTAGTGATGGGACACTAGTAGAGGTATGGGTAGAACTATGGGTATGAACAATGGTAATGGATTGAGTATTTATATGGAAGATGTAATCATGGTTGAAGAGGGAGAGGAAGTAAATGTACCCAACACAATAGTAGATAAAGAAATATTAGTACTTATAGCTTGTAAAGCCTCTATCTCTTATGGTTTATTGATAAATATGCTATGGAAAATATCCTCTATTTGTGTATGAATTTCCACATGAGTCAAACTAGCAATTTCATTAGCAAACTCTTGTCTTGCCACATAGGTAGCATGATCATAGTATTTAATATCTATCAATTTATTCTCAACATGAGCATCAAAATAAATCATAGTCTCATTAGATTATGAAAACATGTTATGGATTAGATTATCACTCCATGTCAATTTAAGATTAAAATCATTAGTATCTCATGGCATAAAAAAGATAGAGATCTAAAGCCAAAAAACTTGTCCAATTTGAAATAAAAATTTATTACCAAATTTGAGAATAACAGGTCTTGGTGGGATAACCAAGGATGGGAAAAAATATAGAATAATAAACCTTAAAGCCTAAAAATAAAATAAATATGAATGAAATAATAAATAAATGAAAATAAACTGTAACAAGTTTTGAAATAAGAAAATATAATAAAAAATGAAGACCTAAAACCCCTAAAATAGTGAAGCTATAAACCTTGAACAAAAACCTTAGGGTATCTTAGGATCAAAATGGTTAACCAAAAATATAAATGAAAATAAATCTTCCCTAAAATTAATCTAGACCACTCAAATGAAAATCATATACATAAGAATAAATCAACCTAGATTAATTAATGATAGTTGTATATAGATAATTCATAGTTAAATTTTTGATGTAGATCAGGGAGGCAAACCTTTAAATAATCACAATTTGAGAAAATTCAAACAATCTTTCTGCCCTTAGAGCTCTAACTCAACAAATTTTCACAACTCCATCCTATTTTCCTTATAACATATCAAATGATGAAAATTAAGCATATCTTGCAGAATACTCTTCAAACCACAAACCTTTCATCATTCTAGGAACCCATTATGGCACTCTTCAACATATCTTTAAACCTCATAGGGTCACTTTGTTCCATCAACCCCAAATCATTGTTGCTATGCTGCCCCTTAAGCCAAATAGGACACTTTTACAAAGAAACTACCATTTAATTTCTTCCCTAACCACAAAGCTTCATTCTCAAACCTCAACTAGGCCTCAAATACACAAAATCAACAAATTTTAACTAGAGAAATGCTTACCAAGTCATCCAACCACTAAACCCTTGTTTTGGACTAGTTTTAAGAGGGTTTATTGAAACTAACTATTCCAGGCCCTATTTCAATTTACCAACACATCAACACCCCCCATATAGTTTAAACATGCTCCTCAAAATAACTACAAACCTTCTTCATTACATTTAAGGAAAATTCCAACTTGTAGCCATCATTTTCAAGCCAAAAAGCTCATGAAATACAACTAGGACAACAATCAAATTCCATCTAAACACCTTCCCTACTCTTAAAACCTATTCTAACATCTAAATCTACCCTAGTGCACCCATTCCACCAAGTTACAAGCAGGTCTACCAGTGGAATGGGTGTTTAATTCATTTTAAATGCCTTCAAACCCTCAAATAGGATTACACATACTAGTTTCAGGAAAATGCCAATAAAATATTTCTACCTTGATGAAAACAAGTCAGGCAAAAACCAAAATTCTCTTAACACATGTACACAAACATCAATATATGACTAAATGAATTACTAAAAATTGCATATAAATGACTAATTTTAATCACATGACTATTAGTAGTTTATTGCTAGTCATTTATAACACAACCAAATTTATGACTAAACTATTTTAGTTATTTATTTAGTCATTGATTTGGTCATTGGTTTAGTCGTATATTTAGTCATTTATTTAGTCATGGTAGTGATTTATTTAGTCATATATTTAGTCATTGATTGTTGTTAACTGGTCATTTATTTAGTCATGTTAGCCATTTATTTAGTCATATATTTAGTCATTAATTTAGTCATATATTTAGTCATTAATTTAATACTCATATATTTAGTCATTTTTATTTACTGGTTTCCATTAATTGGTAGTAAATATAGTCATGAAATGAATAATTTATTAAAAATAATAAATTTTATAATGCAAAACTAGCATAATATTAAACTTGACCTAAAATATAAAAGAAAATAAAAATATTACATATACAAACAAGCTACAACATGCTAGCATTAAAAAATTGATTCAACATCATGATAAATAAAGATAATCTACAATAAAAAATTTAATGAAAAAATATATATAAAGTTACAAGATGTCAAAGCTGTCTAAGAGTTTCCAACTCTTTCAAATACACCATGATAATTAAGATCCTTGAACAACACATTCAAAATACTGCATAAAGCAGTGAGCCAAGATGTCTAACAACTAGTACATGATAAACATGTTCAACTATGTCATTTTTTGCAAATATTTTAGTGGCCACCATGTGAAGGTTCCCTCTTTCTCTTTCAGACAAACAACTCCATCTATTTTGTCTTCATAAACAAGGGGTATGTTAATTGTGACCTTTAAAATGTTTACATTTGCATCTTCTGTTCCTTTCAAGTTGACTCCATGTACAATAGATAGGGAGTGAATCTGCCCAATGCCCACAACATCGCCATCAAATGGATCCAACACCTGAACTTTATCCCCTTCTTTGAGTTTATACATTTCTACAAAAAGAAAAAAAATTTAACACATTATATTACAAAGGTAATGATTACCCTTGTTTGCATAGTAAAAAAACCATTACTTACTTAAATAGTACTTGCATGTGTGTGTTAAAATAATTGCAAAAAAAAAAAAATTGCAATGATCAATCCAATTTACTAAAAAACCAACACTCATAGCAGTGCTTACAATGTTACTATTAGCTTCATGCTAATCAGATACAAAGGACACAAATATAAACACTACATAACCATGCACGCATACCAGACACATAAGGTTATGATAACACTGTTACACATAAAAATGTAGCTAATGTACAAAAACAAAGAATGCAATATGATAGCACTACTACTATTGCAAGGTGAAGGTGAAATACATTGAGATGTGCAAAAAAAGTGGCATTAACGCTCTAAAACATAACCCCATGCAATCAACATAACCCTGCCAATGATGACATATAAAAGAAGAACAAAGAAAAAAATGTATTAAGGCAACGTGTGACAACCATTAAGAGTAGTCATTGAGGAAACAATGCATCCTTTCACTGTTAGAAAATAGTGTAAGAGTATGCAAAAATAAGTAAGGAATGATGTCCAATGAACAAGTAGTAGTAGCAATGAGTTTCATGGTTTAGTTGTGAGTGTAGTGCAAGGGTAGCAAGTTTTATGTTTGTAGCAACAAGTTTAATGGATCGAGCAACAAATATCATTACTAAACAACAAGAAGACATTAAGAGAAAGCGACAAGAATATCAAAATAATTTTTTTTTAATAACAACAGCCATAATGAAGAGTTAACAACAGATCCATGAAGGAAAGAACAATAGGTATCATCCAATGAAAGAAGCAGCACACTAAGTTCAAGATGTTGACAAGGTCAATTGCAATGCCCTAAAACATAGTCAAGCATCATAAAGTATTGAAGTGCTAGCAATCCCCATTGAAAAGTGAAAAAGTAGGTACACTGATTGTTCTACGGGTTACATTCAACGGTTTAGTTGTCTATTCACTATTCTATAAGCTTGTTCACTATTTGGGATCATAACAGTCATTAATACATGAAGGGTTTCAGAATCAAGGAAAAGTAATGTTTCATAGCACTCACCTCAAGTTCAACACCACTAGTACTATCAATATCATGCACATACTCCTCAAATTCAGCATAATCACTGTCAACATTGTCCTGAAGTTGTGTATCTTTGTTGAGAGCTCTATTGACAGGGTCTTTTCCTTTTCATTCTTCTTTCATATAATTTCCCTACATGTGGTTTAATCATCATGCAAAGTTAATATAAGTCAAGTAAAGAATGAAAAAGCTATAAATTTTTGTCCACAACAACTATTATATTGCCTCAACTTGATCAACAAAACTATGATTGACATCAAGGAATTTTTTTTTTTGTGTTGGTTTGATAAAATTTCTCTACATGTAGTTTAACCATCAAGCAAAATAATATATCCAGATGAGGAGTAATTCATTTTTAAAAAGTCGACAGAGCCTTTCCAAGCATAAAAGTCACATTATACAGTCATATTTCATGAATATCCTAAGTTATACAAGGAAAAGGGTAGCATGCTATAGGTCACTATCATTGGGCCATAGTCATTCACCCCCTTTATAGTAAGAAGCAACTATAAAAACATATAGATTAAGACAATTATGAAGAGCTCAACAAAGAAAAAATAACAATAAGAGTAAGACAATTAATAGTATTTCTGTCACACCTCAAATCTAGCAAGGTAGGAAAAATGGAATTTCTCGTGACAAGTCATTGAAAAGCTGAAATAAATGATGCCAATTTCTTCTAGTCCTTCATCAAGTGATGCATAACAGGGAGGCAATCAACTAACAATCACTATTCAATGACTAGTTTCAAGGGGGTTTATTGAAACTATGGTTCCCAAAGCCTATTTCATCTTACCAATACATCAAAAACACCCCAAATGGCTTGGACATGCTTAATCAAACTTCAAAATTTTCTGCCCCAAGAGTTTTCTAGAATTCCTAACTTTTAACCACCAAATTAAGCCAAAAACACATGAAAATGGCAACTAGGGCATCACACAAAACCCCTTAAATGGCCTCCCTACTCTTGAAACCTCATAGAAACCTAATCCTACCCTAGACCACCCATTCCACTAAGTTACAGACAAAACCAATGGTGGAATGGGTGTTTAATCCATTTTTAAAGCTTACAAATCCTCAAAACTAATTGTACAGACCTGCCTACAGAGATTTGGCTATAAGATTCTTAAAATGCTACAAAAATCCTTCAAACCAAGACTAAATTGAAGTAACTTCACATGTCCATCAATTTCAATGCATGAGGGATCCAAAAGAAGCTATACGAGCAAGTACAAAGATCTGAAATAGCAAACTTGACTAGTAAACACATAAATTTTAAAGTTTCTTTATTGATTTTCTTCCCCAAAACTTCAAGAGAGACATTATATGAAGACCCCAAGAATATTTAAACCTCTCCCTCCTAAAAACAACTAACCCAACCAAGAAAACTGCCTTTTGAGTTATGTGATCGTTGATCTTCCCCAATGTTGCATTTTTACAACTTTTACATATGACAATTTTGACAAAATTGCAAAATATGACTATAAGAACTCTAAACCGACCAAACACAACTCACTACATGTTAGATGGTCTATTATGACCTTATTGTATTGAAAAAAGACTCAAGCACACCTAAATCCTATCAAAGACCAAAATTGATCATATTTACAAGTCTCAACATGGTGCCCCTGCACCATACACCTGACCTAAAAAAGATTCCAAGTCCCTTAGAAATTGATTTGCAGCTTGTCCACATTTGAACACTTCATCTCTTTTACCTATTAAGCCTTTCCATTGAACTAGGTGTTGAAGCTTTACATTGTTCCTTGTACTTGGAAACTCCAACTTCATCAACTGACCTGTTAGATGTTCACTTACCTTTCCACCATCAGAAATTGATATAGAACTTTCCTTTGCACCTGCAAACAATCCTTGTCCAACTTTATCTTTGAATATCTGTTAGAACTGAAAAATCATGCTCAGTATTCACTAACCTTCATCTCATCCACATCCCACCTACTGCTAAATTTACTACATTTGATTTTTTGATTAACACAAATTGTAGAGATTTGTGTGAAAAGATCCATTTCATGACAAATTGCAGAGCATCAATGAATTCAATTCATTCTAAAGACCCAAAACATAGATTTTGAAAGATCACTTAGGCATTCACCAAAATTCACTACAAAGAAACATGATTCTTCAAGGCTACCAATACACCAAAACACTAAAAAGTGGTTCCAAGACACTAGACTCTCAGTACAACTGTGATGCACCCTAAACATTACAAATTTGACAGAATTAGACAAATAAACTCCCCAAGAATAGTGGCTACTCATTCTCCCAAACGTTCACTCACAAGAGACACATTTTTCTTGTAGCATTGTACATGGACAAAATTAGGCATAACTTCTAAACCAAATGAAAACTCCAAAAAACCAAAGTAGTTTCTAATACCCATTTTTTCCTAATTGAACATATCAGGAAACCACATATACTTGTTTTGAAAAGTATTCTCCTAAAAATGACTGTCTTGCAGTAACCGAGCCAAATTAGGCTTGTTTTATGAAGGGATCCTATAAAAATATTTACCCAAACTCCCAAAATCTTTCCCAACACTCTCAACAGGCTTCAACTAGACTGAATCCACAAATTTTTGTAGAAGAATGCGCACAAATTCACCCAGATCATCAAACCCTTAGTTTAGGCCAATATCATGATTGAAGACATGAGGGTGACAAGATCCATTTCATGACCCATAATACCATATGATCACATCCATCAATAATCCCAAAACTCCATGGTCACCACTTCCATTCTTAAGAAATTTAACACTATTGGCCTAACATTACTACATCAGGGGAACTCCCCTCATCACTCCATTGATAGACCGATGAAAGCAAAAACTTAACACTATCGTCCTAACATTACTACATCGAGGGAACTCCACTCATCGCTCCACCAATAGACCAATGAAAGCAAAAATTTAACAGTATCATCCTAACATTACTACATCTGGGGAACTCCCATCATCACTCCACTGATAGACCGATGAAAGCAAAAATTTAACACTATCAGCCTAACATTACTACATCGGGGGAACTCCACTCATCACTCCACCAATAGACCGATGAAAGCATAAATTTAACACTGTCGACTTAACATTACTACATCAGGGGAACTCCCCTCATCGCTCCACTAATAGACCAATGAAAGAAAAAATTTAACACTAGTTATCGACCTGGCATTACTACATTGGGGGAACTCCACTCATCGTTCCACCGATAGACCGATGAAAACAAAAATTTAACACTATCGACCTAACATTACTACATCGGGGGAACTCCCTTCATCGCTCCACCAATAGACCAATGAAAGTAGAAACTTAACACTATCGGCCTAACATTACTACATCGGGGGAACTCCACTCATCGCTCCATCGATAGATTGATGAAAGCAAAAATTTAACACTATTGGCCTAACATTACTACATCGAGGGAACTCCCCTCATCGCTCCACCAATAGACTGATGAAAGAAAAAATTTAACACTATTGGCCTAACATTACTACATTAGGGGAACTCCATTCATCGCTCCACCGATAGACCGTTGAAAGTAGAAATTTAACATTATCGACCTAACATTACTACATCGGGGGAACTTCCCTCATTGCTCCACCGATAGACTGATGAAAGCATAAATTTAACACTATCGGCCTAACATTACTACATAAGGGGAACTCCACTCAAAGCTCCATTGATAGACCGAAGAAAGTAGAAATTTAACACTATCAGCCTAACATTACTACATTGGGGGAACTCCCCTCATCACTCCACCAATAGACCAATGAAAGCAACAATTTAACACTATCGGCCTAACATTACTACATCGGGGGAGCTCCACTAATAAACTGATGAAAGCATAAATTTAACACTATCATCCTAGCATTACTGCATTGGGGGAACTCACATCATTGCTCCACCGATAGACTGATGAAAGTAAAAATTTAACACTATCAGCCTAACATTACTACATCAGGGGAACTCCACTCATCGCTCCACCGATAGACCAATGAAAGCAGAAATTTAACACTATCACACTAGCATTACTACATTGGGGGAACTCCCCTCATCACTCCACCGATATACCGATGAAATTAGCTCACAAAAAAAATATCGATGTAACAACACTCCATCAGGAAGATTTCCAAAGGACTCTCCCCAATGTACCAATGGGGTCAACAAAGGTGAACACATTGGAGTAACATAAGTGTATCGATGAAAAAAATGCTATTGTTTCCCTGATGGCCTGATTAAAGCATATCAACAACACTAGAACATATCAACAAAAGATAACACAATGTCCCACCGATGGTGCAATACACTATACAATAGGGAGATTCAACATGTGGTAAAAGCATATCAAGGGAACTAAAGGCTATCGAGCTAACATAAAACCTGATTCCCCCAATGCAACGATAAAAGGCTAAAGGCATCAGAGGAAGTGACACCTATCGATGGACCATGAGCTGTCAAATATATGCTAAGGAAGGATATCAGAATAACTAAGGCACATCGGGGATACATTATCTAGCCTCCTGCCGATACCCCGAAGGGAAGGAGTTCATCGGTGAAAAGGGTGTTTATTAGCGGAAGTGGAATGATGATCTTGCTGATGCAACGACTATTATTGCTTTTGACTAATGTGATGTCTCAGAGATATCATTGGGGTATTCAAATTAAATGCTCTCCTCCAATGACAAGATTGAGAGAAAGTGGAGCATTTATGAACTAGAGCTGAGTGAATTATATTTTAATTTGATCATATTTGGTCACTAAGACTTGAAAGAATCTATTGGAAGTGGGAGCAGAGGAGAGAAGGTTTGGAATATGCCATTGTTGCACAACTCAGAGCCAAAGAAAGCGAATTCAAGTAAGTGTACAAAACCCGACTAAGAAGTTTCTTTTATAAAGGCTTGTAAAAAAAATTAACAATGGAAGAAAGCTCATAAACAAAGAAAACTAAGAAACAAAAAATAGAGAAAAGACTTATAAACCGAGACTTGATTGACCAATGCCTTGGGTCGGGACCGAGACCCAAAAGGAGTGTATAGTCGAATCCTTCCATGGAAAAGTTACGAGACAAGCACAAAGGTTTAGGAGACGTGTGGACACCATGCCGAGGATATGAGATGTTCATGTACCATTATAGGAAATAGTACAAGTTTCAACTTGTCTGCAACCCTTGGAGATTAAACTTGGGGAGATTAGTGGTACCCAATGTGTTTGTCAATACAGAACTAGTTAAATCTTTAGTCACTAGATATGACCCTAGAAGAAGAACTATTCAATCATATGATGGGTTTGATCTTTTCATTATTTCTAAGGATCTCATATCTACAGTTTTTCAATTAGAGTGCTCTGTGGATTTTCCATTTCAATCAAGGACCTTTTAACTAAATACCATCACATGGACACAATCTATAAAAGATGAAATCTACCACTACACAGGCCCATGGATGAAGGGAGCCAACTTAGAAGGTTTTCTAGCATTGAAAACCCTCCCTTTCATGAGGATTTATTTGAAGAATATTTTTAATATACATATCACTCAACTGGACAAGTGTTAGGAGTAGAGGTTCCTCCCCTCATGTCAATTTCCCCAATGGTCTTGGCTATAGACATACAAATTAAATACGCCAGAGAATTTGACTATGCTGGTTATTTAGCCAATGCTCTGAACTAGGAGATGGAAATTAGGATCAAAAGCTATAGTGATATTATTAATTGTAAACATTATTCCTTGTTGATGCATTTTCTTCTACATGAAGGACACGTCAGAAGGTTATGGGGAGAAGAGTTAAGGATAAGGGATTTTGATACAAATGAGAATTATAAACCTGTACAATTGTGGACCTCGATATGGGATATTAGATATGGTAGATCACATTATCTGTACCTTGAAGAATTTTTTGTGAAACCATTGATGAAATTGTTGGGACATCCATGTAACTATAACTTGTCCCCTGAAATACAGAAATTCCCGAGACTAAAGGAAAAGGACCCCAAGAAAAAGGAAAATCATAACTAGGGGGGATTGGTATGCATTTCTTGATTGTACTGTGATAAGTGTTTATGGGTTCAAAGGAGACCCACATTTATTGCCATGGAAAATTCCAAATAGAATAGCCTATTTAGAAATTGTCAAGCAATTGGCTAAATCTGATGTAAAACACCTTAAGAGATACAATAAGCAATCTCTCACACCCATCACCTTATGTTTTGGAGATTTTATAGTAGTCACCAATGAGGGGTATGAAGAAATTGATATCAATTTGGTACAATACAATCTACCATTGGTAAATGAAAGAATTTTGATATAGAGAACTTTATTCATGTAAAGAAAATTTGTCAGAAAGGATATCAAGATACGAACATCACTTTTATGTTGATGATGTAATAAGGAATTATGATGAATCTTCGACAAAAGACGGGATGACTACATATAACAAAGTTGTGTTGGATGAGACATGGAAGAGAGGAAATATCCCATCCTACTCAAGAGTGTTTGATGAAGTGCAGGATCCTCTAGAAATAACTGAGTAGCTCATCACTCATGTGGATGAAATAATAAAAGATGTGCCCCCAGTTGTCTTTGAAGCACCTCATACAACTCATTCAAGAATGCAGGCTAAGGACATAGAGCCTCTTGATTACATACCCTCGTAGCCCACTCCTATGGAGAGTTTCTTTGTAGATACAACCATGAGCGAAGAGGATGAAGAAGGAAATGATGAGGAAGATGACGAGATTGAACATATAAGTGCCCCTATAGTTACATAATATCATCCACCTAAAGAACATAACCTTGTCAAATTTGAAGCTTCACATGAACTCTCTAATATGAGGATTAAGGTTAGGCAAGAATTTATTTATGATCATGACTTTTTTAAGACTTCTGAATTTAAATAATTTGTTTATGAGCATAAAGGTAGGATGCTGAGATACAAGATGAACGATATCACTCCTTAGCAGGAGGAAGCTGCCTTGGGAGAGTTAAGGAAAGAAATAGACAAAGAATTAGAATCTATCACCCCTGAAAGGGGAAGGGAATTACTTCAATAAGTTGGGGTACTACTCCTACCAGGGTAGGATATCAATTTTGCAATAATATTTGATAGTTTTAGGAGAAGAGGAGACAAATCAATGCACTTAACAGAGGAAGCTAGTGATAAAATGTACTTAGGATTAGGGTACAACCTGGATGAAGCCACCCTGCTAATTTGGTCATTGTATTCTCAAGATAAGAGACCCACTATCATTGATAGCCCTAACTAGGTGTTTGGGCATCTTTTGGTCTAGAGAGTAGGGGACACTAACCCCATTGAAATGGATAAACTAAACATAAATGTGGCAAAGTTTACTAAGGCACAAATTGAAAGTTTGATAAAATAAAAAGATACATTGAAGAAGGAGTTGGCTAGTTACAAAGATAAAAAAATCCTCCTCTTCCACACCAAAATTATATTCCCCATGGTTAGAAAGTGACAAGATAATATTGGATGCATTTGTGGCTTATTGAAAAAATTGTCATTAGAAGTCCCAGAAGAAATGCGAGGAGCTGGAAATAGAAATAAAAACCACTAAGTATTATGTTGTGTCTGAAATACTCAAATAAAGATTCAACAAGAGGATGGATTGTGCTGATGAATATTGGAAGTTGTTTGAACAAACACACTCAACACTCGTGGAGAATGAAAGATTGCAAAAGCAAATGATTGACAAAAGGAAGGAGCTCCTAAATGAGAAAGCCATGAAAGGTTAGACATTGAAGGAATACAATAAACTGGTGGAATCACACAATAAGTACCATAGTAGGCTCAAAGAGGATCTTGCCTATTTTGATTTTCACCCTACACTCCATGATAGCCTTGGCAATCCTAGGGAGCAAGATGATTGGAAGGATGACATTTCCCTATTTCTACCTAATGCATTGGAAGAAATAAATGACGAAGAGATGGTGTTACAAAATACACATAAACAACTTGAAAAGATGATGTATATGGAGTTTGATATGAAGGATGCAATTGCCAATGTAGAGACTTATGCTGAGGAGGAATACACTCACCATCTTTCCACTATTAGCTTGTTCATCAACCAAACCTTGGACACATCAAATATAGAAGGACAACCATCGAGACATGAAAACCAACCTACATTGTTGGGGAGGTGTACTTTGTAGGTGATGCATTATCATGGAGTACGAGCCTTGAACAAATCTTAGGTGGTCATGGGCACCTGTTGGGAGATGAACAAATCGATGCATTCACCTACTGAAGTGTTATGTTTTTATTTATGCTAATTAGCATTTAGTTATCAAGCATCGTACCTTTTGTAATGGGTTTGCAGCTTGTTACCTCGCATATATAAAGGGAGACCAAGACCCAATTGAACATTATCAATTCAGTTTTACATTTCCATTATAGTAGACATAGTAAGAAGATAGATTGCACAATTTTCCTATTTACATCATATTGAGACACTTTTGTTATAATTTTTATAGTTTGAAGTAATAATGGAGCAGACTACTTATAAATTGTAATCCATATTTAGTGTTCAATTACTTATAAACCTTTATATACTCCTTGTCTAACATAATCACTCTTGTTTCCTTGCTTTGATTTAAGCTCCCAAGGCTTTATTGTAATTTGCTTGTACCAATTAATTGTGAAAAATGTGATCGAGTACTAGCTCTCATGAGAGAAGGTAATGCTGGTTTCATACCACTCTATTTTTGTGCTGACTCTGAGTAATGATTATTGAAAAATGATTACTTTGAAGTGCAACCTTCCTTGATTGATAGGCATAAATAGTGATGATGTTGGCCTTATGTAAAGATGTTAGAATCTTTGGTGGTGTATGGAAATCAAGGTTTGGGATTAAATGTAGAGTTGAATGAGTTCCATGCCTCGAATATAGTGCTAATGATGATGTCTTCTTTATTGCCTGTGGAAAAGTTGGCAAGGAAGTTTGCTTCCTTATTTTCCTCCCTATATGCATGTTGGACAATTGAGATGAGGAAATAATTCTGCCACTATCTCATTTGAATATTTTTTAGCTTTTATGGCAATTATCCTTTCACTCCTAAATTCTTTCTTATTCTCATCTTCTTGATTTCACTCTTTCCAAAAGCACAACCCATTCAAAATTTTCTTGAGCATTCATTTCAATAACTTTGAACAATAAAAGGAAACAAAATAATTTCTTCATCAACTAGCATGGAAGGTTGCAAACTCATGAACTGAGTGTCAATAAGCAAAGTCGTGAACTAAAGGGAGTCACGAGTTAGAAGAACAATGAAAAGACAGTAGATCATTCATTGATCTCATAGTTATTTTTTCATAAAACTCACAGTCACAACATTTAGGAAAGTCACAATGGATTTCAATGAAACAAAAGGAAAAATTTCATAGATTCACTGTTCTATATATGATCATAATACTTTGCCTAAAGATCACGAGAGTAATTTTATAAAGGCATGTTGTGGAAAATATTTATGAAGTTTGCAGACATCTTTAGAATACAATATAAAGATGATATAGTTGAGAATCAAAATATTGAGGGATAGCCCCTAACTTGATTTAAATATATGGAATTATGGTCATTCCATGTAGAAACTATAGGCTTAACAAAGGCAACCAACTGTGAAACTTTCTCAGTGAGACCGTGTAAGCAACTCATTATATGTTGGTACTCTTCATTTGAGTTGACATGATTTGGAGAGGCTCTTACTTGGAATTCAATAGATGGCTATGAAATCTCTATTGATTAACTAGATTTCCTCTTCATACTAGTATTAGATTTAGTACAATCTAGTGCTACCATATAATTGACAATATCTTCTACACCTGCTTCTCTATTATTTTTTTCCACCTAAAATACAATGTCAATTGCAACATATAGTCAGATCAATAAAAAATTGAAATAAATAACACAATGTAAATTGAACCAAAAATTCATACACTTACTCCACATTTGTCCATTTTGGCCTGCAACCCGCCTCAGCCAAATGTATACTCATCCCTCGCATTATCTCTTGCTATCTTACCTCTATTACTCTTTGTCAAATATTCTTCAAAACACATACTTTCTTTCAATGCCTCCCATTGTTTGGGAGATAGAGTGGATTCTAACGTCTCTTTTTCCTCCATGATTATTTTTCTGCAATTGTATCTAAAATTGTTCATCAGAAATCTCATCTTGTGCTTGTAATATTTTCTAGATATTTTTCCACCAACAGTTTCAAAGGCATTTTCCATTTTTTGTATAACATATTCCATATTTCGTGGATCTTGCTCTACAAAATTTAATTTGCAGATATCCAAATGGGCCCTACATCTTATGCCCAACTTGGAGGCCCACCTTGCAACATTTTTCCCAATGGGTTCACCATCTCTTGATACATCAACCAAGAATGGATTCTTTCCTTCTAATATTATTTCTTTTGCATTCCTCTCTGTAGATCTATATTAATCTTGACTCAATCTTTGTCTTTTAACATAAGTAGACACATCTTCTGTTGAACCACTACAAATATTTTTGGCTGATCCACTAATTTCATCAAAAGTTGTAGATGTGATAGGTGCACTCTTAGGCACATCAGATGCAAGCAGACTCTCTTCATGAATTTCATTAACTAGAACTTCATGTTCCTTGGCCACATCAGGTGTGGCATGAGTAGGTAGATCAGTACTAGTCTCCACAGATTTCACTTCATCACAACTATTTTTTTCACCAACTACATTTGTTGAATCACAACAGAATTGGCTTCTATGAGCTAGCAACACTGTATCTTTACTTTCTTTTTGTTTTTTCTCTGAATTTTCTTGCTTTTAAAACAAAAAAAAATATCATATCATGTCTTATATACATAAAGCTTTTTCCTATAAAATTTCATTAAATAGTGTTCAACAAATAATATACTACTTAATGGATTTACAACTTACATTTTTGTCAAACCAAGACACAGTAAATATTCATTGTTCTTGGCCACACATTCTTCACGAAAGTGCTCATAATATGTCATTGGAATTTCAGCATTGTGATCACTATCATCTAATTTGTGCCTTAAATTCATTTTCCTCATTTCCTGATGCCCCCAAAAAAAAATGTATAAATTAGCAACTTGATACAAAGATAATTAACCATAATAGAAATTGCATAAATACAAGTTTATGAGGTCTCAGTTTTAATGAACAATCATTAAAACATGTACGAAGTCTAAAGAACTGCAAACAACAACAATCATTAGATGATGTGGGTATTTCATTCAGTGGATCTTAAATAATATTGGTGCCCTGTAGAAATGCCAGTTGCATAAAAAACTTAGCAATGTATTTGAATCAATCCATCAAATCTTTAGCAATAATGTTTTCATTCATAGTTCGACATGAACTTGTAGCATGGCAAGCATTTTTTTACAACTAAACCAATGCTTTTCTTAGGCGATAGCACCATCACTATGAAATGTCTATGGTATTTGGTGATTCTTACTTTTGTTGTTTTGTTACGTAGTAATTTGTTCATAACATCCACATACATTCATGAAGGGATAGATTTCAAGAAAAGAACAAATATGTTGGAGTGGACAGTGAGTTACAAGCAAGGAACACCATGATTTGAGGACTAGGTAGTCAAACAACAATGAACTTCAAGATATATGCAAAATAGTGAAAAACATTTGATCAAAGAAAAAAAAAGCAATGACCTTACTGTATATAAAGATACATATGAGATGATGATTTCTAGTGCATAAAATCAGAAGCACAAATGATGATAACAGTGATATCAATGTTAAAAATATTGTGAAGACAACAAAGGATTGAGTGGCATGTAATGCCAAAATAGTGGGGATATAAAGAGGAAATTCTTCTATTGTAATGGGAAATCACTCTATTGATGCCTTGAACATTGACAAAAAATAGTGATCAATCATCAAGGATTGTATACTGCCACTATAAACAGTGAAGGAATAGAGAACAAAAGACCATATCAGTAAGGAAACAAGTGCCATAGTGGGCGAAAGATCCAATAAATGAAGACAACAATGAGAAATACTTTCATGGCAGTGAGCCATCAATGCCAAAGCAATTCACAAGGCAATGGTATACAATAATATTTCAGAAGAGGGCTAAATATAATGCCACATGTAGGGAAGACAATGCAATTTTAGTAAAAAAGTGTAAAACAAAACATAGAAACAATGTTTAATGATGCTTCAATGATGGATTTAATAAAGGATGCTAGAACAATGATAGTGATAATGAACATATATAAAATCAATTAATAGTGCCAAGAAGAAAGTGAATGCAAAAGGAAGTAATGTAAAAGAAATGACTTTGATGGTGTATACACAATGATGTAGAAATGTATGTGAAATAATGAGTTGCAATAGTCATATTCATGATCGTGACCACAAGGATATATAACACTGTCAAGAAAATGAAGAATGACATTGAGAGATAGTAAAAAATACCAATGTGAAATGACAGTGGAACAAACAAAGAGATTTTGACCAATCAATGAGAGCAATCCTAAATACAAAGGATGAGCATGTGACATTGAAGTTGGTCTCCAAAGGTCTTTTGTTGTGATGTCACTACCTAAACATGTTACATGTATGTGAACAATAACCTAAGATGTTGGTCCAAAATCTAAAGGTCCAAGCCACAAAACCCAAGTAGTGTCTCAAGGATGTCTAAGTGATGGAGTACAAAACTAGTGTCCTAATAGATTAAGAACTTTGAACAACCCCTACCTCTACATCACATACTTAATGAAAGAAATTTTTGTTGTAATACAAATGCATCATAATAGTACAAGCATTATAACAATCATAGCAGTGAGTCAAAGTACAGTGGTCAAGGACTATTATAACATCCTGTCATGACAGTGGAAGCAATGATCCAGAGGAGTTGTCAAGAAAAGATCATTGTCAAAGTAAAGCAATGATGGTATACATATTCATACTGCATTCGTATTCATATTCATATTGCATACTTGTTTATATATGAAAATATACTCATATTGCATACAACATTTATATATGAAAACATATTCATATTGCATCCTCATTTTTATATGAAAATATATTCATATCGCATTCATATAGAAATTTTTTTCAACATTAAAGCTTTGAAACAAGTATTAGTCTGAAGGTTTGTGTCCTTAAAAAATAAAACAGTCTTAAAACAACATAAAAGTCTTACATAAAAGGTCATAAAATGGGGCTCATCAATAATCATCTGCATTGCCAGCAAGATCAGAATCATGATCACTCCTATTTGCATCTACTTGATTTTCTTCCTCATCCTCATTTGTGACATGCAATACATTCTCTCTCCCAATTTCTTCATTGGTAATCAAAATCTCTTCTTCAAACAATCCCTCATTGTCTTCATCCACTTCTTCAAATGTTTCTTGTAAATTAACATATTGCCCATCAGGCATTACATCAACAACTTCCATGAATTTTCATTTCGAACAAGACTCTGTTTGAATGAAATATGACCAACTTGGGCTTCTTACATCATCAATTAGAAATAATTGGTTAATTTGAAGAGGGGAAACATATGAATCACCTGTCTTTGATAAAAAATGTCATGTATTTGCATGTACAAATCCATACTCATCAAATTGTATTGTGAATGGTCGGATCCACTTGTATTTTAATAATATAGGACTATTTTCACCAAAATCCACTTGAATAATTTCTTTGATGAATCCAACATAAAATTTCTTCTCATTTTCATGAAGAAATTCAACACTAACAACACAATCACAATTTGTCTTTCCTTTGTCTTTTTCTTCCACTCTTAAATGACTACCATAGGCCCACATTCCACTAAAACTCCTAGCCCATAAATGTGGAGGTTGTGAAAGCTCACTTTCCTCTGTTGTTATATCTTGACCTTCATCTTTTGCATCACTGATTGCATTAGCAATCCATTCTTCAAATTTTGGAAAAGAATCAACTCTAATCAAATCATGACGTTTGCACTTTTGAAGTTGATGTTGCATCCAAGTTTGATTCTCTTCTTCATTTTTTCTACATAGAATAATGACGTACACATAGTAATATTAATAATATAAATGTGTAAATGTAATTGAGTAAATAAATTATTGTGTAAATTTTTTTACCTACGCCACTTATCGAATGAAGATGTGTTTTGAAGAATAAAGGAATGTATTGCACTTCTTTCTTGATATGATAGCTTGAAGTGACATCCATTGCCGTCTAATACTTCAACTACAACTATCTCATCTTTTTCATCATCCCATACATGTCGATTGACATTTTTAAAATTGTTCATATATTCTGTGCAAAATCCCATGGCCTCTTGCATTAAATATCCCTCAGACGTGCTGCCTTTTAGTTTTGACCTAGTATGGACAATTTTTATCAAAACCTTCATATATCATTCTATAGGATACATCCATCTCATTCTTACTGGGCCACAATGCTCTAGTTCATATTCTAGATGTATCAAAATATGCATAGAAATTTTAAAGATTGTTGGTGGAAATTCTCATTCCAATAGACAAAGAACTTCAACAACCTCCTCCCTCAAACTATCAAAGTTCGAAAGATCTAATACATGTAAACTCATTCTCTTTAATATTAGGCCCAACCTTATAATAGCCAATCTTGGCCCCTTTGCCAAACTTGATACATTTACCACAATATGTAAAATATTCTTGATTATGATATAATAGTCATGGGTCTTGAGGCCTCTTAAGCTATTAATGTCAGTTTGGATTCTAATGCTGCTACTTACATATCCAGTGGGAAAGTAAGTCTGAGACATCAACTGTAAGAATTGTGCACATTGTTCCTTTGTCCAGACATAAGGAGCACTAGGTTTTCTATATTTTTCATTATCACATTTTTCAACCCAAAGATTTTGATGAATCTTTATTTCTCTAAAGTCTTCATGTGATGAAATAGTATCAAAAGCACCAAAAAGAGTTTCTATAATAGCATAAGGTATATTTTTCTTAGTATGCCTAATGGATATATCCTTAAAGTATGGCAACTTATACAAAATGCATGTTGATGCCAAAAAATGGCAAAGTAACAGCCTTTATGGGAAACTCAGTTAATTTGGGGACCAATTGCACTAAATTGAGAGACCTCTGGGTTTTAAAGAAGTCGACTTCTTCTATAATTGGGGGTTTTGGAAAAGGAAACAAAAACATATATAAAATTAAAATTCTAACTATGGCAATGCACCAAGATGTAGATAAAGGCGTGATAAATCTATCCTTTGGGATTCGATTCAAGGGCCCGAACGACAATCTGCTATGTTCCTTAATCACAAAAATCAAAGATAAAGATCTGAACAATTCATCTAATGACATAAAATGATTATCACATACATTCATTGAAAAGAGGAGTCAAAGACATGATCTAAATCAGCAACTTGTATTTAAAATCATAGAAGTTCTTGCAAATGAATAAACTAGACAATAATGGCACAATATTAATATCTTATCAAATAACATAAGAAAAATAGAAAGGCCAAACAATGGCACAGTCTAAAAGTTTCATATAATAATCTAAAACAATATTAAAGGCCTGGTGTCTTTCTCTATTTTTTTTGCATCCTCCAAACTCATTTTCTGAAGCAAGAAGCAGTATATATAGCCAACAATCCACTGCCTGGCGAGCTTGTAATAGAAAAGATTTTGTATCTCAAGCAATGATGGCCACAACAATGATTTCCCTTTGTCATTGTAAAAGAAAAATTTGGGCCATGGCTTGTAGTCACTCCCCAGCCAGATGCATCCTCTACGAATGATGGTAGTGGTCTAGAAGAATCTCATGCAAACAAGTGTCACTTCCCAGTGGAGGCAGTTAGAGCACACGACAACATGCCGCATACCATTGTTCACTCCATCCTTCCCTTGGTAGAACTCACATCGAAGGGACGTGTGGTGGTAGTTTGCAACCTGTGTTTCACTTCTCCCTTTCTGCCATGAAAGCTTGCATTGAGAAGACACGTGGTAGCATGTTTACTATCAACACCAACTATGGGGTTTGCCAAAAGTTTATGCGAACAGAAGCTATGTGGCATGCAGATGAGGCCCGATGAGAAAGTGAAGGGAAGCGACTATGAATAGCCTATGACATAGACACATGGAAGCATTTCAGGAGGCGGTAGAAGAGCGAAGGAAGCATTTGGTGAAAGGAGCACTCAACCGACATGTGGAGGCAACCAACAAAGTTTGGCAAAAAGAAGCCTGATGAAAAGATGAAGGCAACATTTCTTTCATATGAGGCACATGCCGACACTTAGCAAAACAAAATCACTCGAAAGGAGCTCAAGGAATTTTATATTCACAGCTTTTGGCAACTACCAGGGGCATTTCTCCTCTCGAATAAGGAACCCAAAATCTTCTTTGGATTGAACACCAGACCCCCATTCATAGGGCGACAAAGTTAGAGTTTAGAAAGAGCTGACTGTAGAGGCAACTAGTCAACCTCATATGGTCTTGATATGTCACTCAGATTCTCTTGCGCACTGCTTAGGTCAAACATTTATTTATAAGGTAGCGTCGTAGGTAAACCAGTGCCAAACTCAAATTGGAAGAGTAGCCACGCAATTAGATGAATAACACCTTCAATATCTACTGCGATATGAGGTCAGTTGAAACTCTAAAAAGCGGTTGCGTCTTTCTCCTTCTCTTCAATCTTCACCACAATTTGCTCTGCTGTGGTGACTGACTCATCTTCAAGAAACGGGGATGGCAAGCCTATCTCAGTTAGCCAGGAGAAATTTTCCCGCATGCTATCCATAGTCTAGTTCAAAGTAGCGAAGGATAGCCAAGTGGCAGTGGATGAATTTTTTTCGCCGTCTTGGCAGCAGCCTCCAATCCTTGATTCCTACCTTTGCTAAGTCTTCATTCGAGACCATGTATAACTTAGCAAACTTTTTTCCTTAGGAACCCTTTCCACGATAAATTGCGAGAACTGCTTAATTGCTTCGTGAACCTCCTTGCTCAGTTTTTATGCCTTCAACATAAATTGGAGCATTGGTTGTAGTGCTAGGCAGAAGGCCTTGACCTTTTCCCAGTACAAAACATATATTTTTTGAGCCACTCGAATTAGGCCTGGCTGGGCAACAGTGGCTTGGGGAACACTCCTTAGAAGGGAAATCTCTACATCCTTCGAGTTGACATCTTCTGTCAATTCTGCAACTCTCCTATTTGTGGATGCAAGTTGTTCCTCTATGTTTCTTAGTTCTTTGGACCAATTTTCCTCAGCCCGAATCTTGTTTGTTGACTTTATCTCAAGAGAAAGCTTCATCTCCTAAAGCCCATTTTTCAGTTGGGCCTTTTGGGCCCCAAATTCTGCATCCTTCAGTTGCATTTGTTGCTTGAATTGAGCACACTGTTGTTCAAACTTCTCATCCTTTTGTTGCACCGCCTGCTCCACCAAAGTTAACCGGTTCTAATAGTCCTAGTTTCTCTTCCGTAGCACATTGAATAGGGAGAGGTCAATGGATTGGAACTTTGCAAGTTCCTCCCAGAGTTTTTTTCACTCAGCCTCTGCTACCTGCACTCTCTTTGATAAGCACATGACCTCTACATCTATCACTTTTTCCTTTGTTTGTAGGAACTCATCTCTATCCTTGACAAGTTTAAGCTCCTCTTCTTTCTTCTTTAGTTGGTGACTAGAAATGAGGAAGTTAGTCGTCATTACCTGCTTCTTCCATGAGCTTAACTTTTTCCTGTGGCTGGGATATGCTGAGATCAAGTCCCATGGAAAACATGTAATTGTCGGGCTACATCTCCCCTTGCGGTTTGGTGACGTTCGGATGCATGGTTGCGAAGTGGATTGATTTTTGAGCTTCATTGTAAATAGTGTACACCTTCAGCTCTTTCAACTTCTTATCATCTTTAGCTTTTCGATTTTGGATCCTGAGAGCTCGTGCTTCTTTTGTAACATCACCATGTGCCATAAATTGGGATGGTGACTGGAATAGCCCATCTGCGAAAGGTGCACCAGGAGGTAGGGCGAAGGGGAACGTAAGGGTAGTGGTTTCAAGCACTTTCTTCTTAGGGATATCAACTATCTACGGGGAGAAATGAGGGACATGCCAAAACCCGATTTGTGAACCAGTGGGGGAACTCATTGGCTATTGCAGTGACTGTGGGCTCATGGCGGACTCCAATTGTTGGGAGAACTGGGTTGTGCCCAATGTAGCAGTAGCAGGAGGGGTGTCAATAGATGCCGCATTTGTAGAAATAGAGGCGATAATATTTTGAGTAGCAGTGAAGGGTGAAAGGGTTTGCAGAGGAGTTAAGACAAATGGCCTCGCATGGGAGAACTGGGAGAAACCTCCTGCAACCATTGTGGCAGAGACATAAAAGGAAGGGCCTACTTTTTTAGTGATGGGCGCCATAGAGATAGGAGGGGCTACTAAAGATTGTGAAGTAAGAGAAGAAGGAGCAAATGTTACCTGCTAAATGGATGATTGCAATTCCTGGCTCGCCATGACCTCCTGGCTTGCTGCGGGTGCTTGCGAACTTTCCCCAAAAATTGCTTCAATGCACTTTCATTTGGTAGGTAGGGAGTCCTTCACCGCTATAGTTTCTGACTGTTGCCGAGTCATTCTTTTCCTTGTAGCAGTCCAGGTGAGTGTCCATAAACCTCTTGATATGTCCAACCGAACATTTGAAACAACCTGGCTAGGGGTGATCCCATAATAGTGGTTTACAATTTTTGGCCAAACTAGACACTGAAATTATTATTTTTAACTAAATCTTCACATTCGGGCACCTATAGTGGCTAAACTGTGAGGAATTTGAAGATGGTGCAAACTAGAGTCTCATCAAATTTTGTCTCGAGATTCTAAAATATTTTTTTCAAAATTTTGGAATCAAATTGCACTTCTTCCATCTCCCACTTAAAATAGATTTTTCTAAAACAACATTTTAAAAAGTGACACACACCAGATAATGCATACCTTTTTTTCCATGAAGGATAAAATTTAATTCTTTCAAATTTAGATTTGTAACTCTATATCTAGTGCTTCCAATTAAATAAACAGTTTTTTGAATATTATTTTCCTTAATCAAGTTTCAAAGTCAAACAAATTACAATAATGCAGGAGAGATAACGAACCTTTTTTGTATATCAAAATTTAATTTAATTTTTTTTGTTGGATCAAGGACTTCAATATCTGGTGCACTCATATTTTCAAATTTTTTTGATAATCTTCTATTTTTCCACATGTGAAGAATAAAGAAATCATTTTCGATGAAAAACCTATGTTTAATAAAACTTTAAAAAACAATACACAACAAACCAAAACATATTAAAATTATATTCATTGGAAAGCTTGTTCGAGGAATACATAATCATTTGAAATAAATTTTAAATGAATTCATTTGATCCCCCAAAATCTAAATCAAAAGTGATTTTTTATCAGCATTTTGATAGGTGTAAAGGAGATGCATTTATAGGTATGGTTTAAAACTAGCGAGGTTCTATCCAAGGGGGTTTGATCTAAGGTGATTTGATCAAACCTCTTTAATTGAATCCTTAAAATGGAACTTTTAAAGGCTTAAATCATTATATTTTCTAAAAATATGCGATTTCAGCTAAAATTCGTTCCTCTCAGGAATTGTAAACCACTATTATGACAGCACCCCTAGGCTGCTCCATTTCCTTCCTCTTTTGTTGAGCAGAGGCTGATGGCACTTCTAATTCTTGCTATTTTCCTTTCCCTTTATTCTCTTTGGACTCCTCATCAAAGTCATCATCCCTGTCAATGCTTGCATCAAAATTCATGTCTGCCTCATTCCATAACTTATCAAATTGACCATCCAACACCACACTTCCCTAAGGGACCTTGAGTTGCTTGGTCTCTTTGTGGTATACCAAGAAATCTCTAATTTTCTCTTCACTCCAACCTTCTATTCTTAACAACTTGCTTCAAAGGCCGATTCCCATTTTGTGCTTATCATCATACTTCATCGAAGTGAAGTAGAACCTATTCCATGGTGGCTTACTGTCCTCTATAGGAATGTTGATCAAATCAACTAGTAGATCATCCAGATCTTTCAACAGGTTCCGTATCTTTTCCTAGTAAGGCCGGGGGATATGTTTTACCTTAAAAAAATTATTTGGTAGGTCATTTTTAGGGTTGTAATCCAATTGTCACAAATCATCACTAACCCTAGATCAGCCAGCTTATCTTGTAGCAGCTGGTGCATCTACTTTTTGTTTATTACCATAGTTTTAGAACTTAGTGGGTAGCCAAAGAATCTCCTCTTTTTGGCCTTCCCTTTGCAAAATTTGTAGTAGATAATGGATACATGCTGGAAGATTTCAAGGGCTAGCACCCGATTCATGAAATCCACTCCAAGAAACCAGTCACATTTGGGAGTGAAGTTCTACATATACATTGTCTACTCCTTGGTGAGTTGGTCGAAACCATCATCCCGTTTCAAATCTTGCAAAATCGGAGTCAAGAAATAGTCTGAAAATGCATAATAGTCATAAGTAGAGGAGAGGAGAGGAGTCCATGCAGAAACTGGCCCTCTTTTGCTCGAATCATCAAAAATAGACAACCTTATATATTTCTTAAAGAAATCAGGGTTCTGATACAAAAACATATGGGAAAGGAAGGAAGGAAACCTGAACCTCCATTGCATTTGGAAGTCCATTATTTTCCCTAACATCTCATCAACAAGGAATTATACAAAATCATACCAGAAAAAGGAATGTTTCCTATGGAACTAAAACCACAGACCTAATTGAAATTCACACACATCCTTGTTAGTGTCCAGGCCAAAAAAAAATGCCAACATTATGAATGCATCCTGCATGTCCATGGGGAAGGTGATGAGCGGCGCCAAAATATTTGGTGGCTTTTGATGATCTTCCTTAGGCCTTTTGGTTTCTTTGTTATAAAATTCCACATCCTTTTTCATGCCTCTCCATATTTCCTCTCCCTTCACTAGGTTGAATGGCTCTACATCTTCTGGTTTGGAGCTGGGGTCAGGAATGCACAATATATTCCAGATAGTTCCCAAGAAGATATTGACTTTTAACCTCTGACCCTTGATGGTGTTGGTGTTCGGGTTGAAATTTTCGATGGCTACATTAACTAGTTATGGGAAATAGTGAACAAATGAGACCATATACTGTGGGAGCCTGCTATACTATAGCTTCTGTAACAGTGACTCTGGGTTGGTGAATTTCTTCATTCTTTCATAGGTTGCCTCCCTCAAAGTCTTTGGGTTTTTTGTGAGGATGGGATCATGAATATTATCCCAGTCCTCCTTGATTAGGCTCTAGTTTCTATAACTTTTGGGCTTCTCTAGAACCCATGTATTTACCCATTTTGGCTTCTCTGGTATACCAGGCAAAGCATAAGAGACGTCTTCAAAGACATAGATGACTGATGCTTTACACATATCATCAAACAAGCTCTGTGTTTCTTCTCCTTGGGCCTCTACTCATGCCTCTATTTGATAACTCTCTGTCATTTCTATTTGCTAGATATTTTTGCTTTGTTTAAATTTTTTGCAATATACCTTGGCTCTAGTTGCACTTAAAATTTCTTTTGCTCTAGGTAGCATTTTTGAAAAGCATTCACAATGTAAACATTTTGCATGCAATACTTAGCTATTTCCTTCTTGGGGTGGCCAACAACACTCGCTTGCTTGCATTAAATTCAGTATGTACCACCAGTTATTTGCTTGTGGGTAGCAAATTACTTGCCATTTTGAAATGACAAGAATTCATAATGACCCTTGGAAATGATGTACTCCAACATGATTTTCATGGAACTTGATCCAATGATTTGAAGGAAGCTTAGGTGTTCGTATGCCATGGCAATTAATATCCCAAACAAAATGATTAGGCCCAAATATGCAATAAGTGCCTGAAAAGATTTGTGTTCCTTTTTGGAGTTTGAGAAGCGCTTGCAGAACGACACCTCAACATTCAACCGTATGAACTACCGCCGGTGACTACTACTAGCTTATGCTAATTAATTAGCTTCCACTAATCTTGCACACAACAAATCATACCTAGCAGACACAACCAGGTGGGAGTTTTGAGTGAGCCTTGGTGCAATTCTCAAGATGGTACTTGATTAACCTCATGCTTATGGTATACAAATTATCATGCTTATCTTGGCCATTTCTATAAATAGGCACTTAGGCAATAGAAAAATCACACTTAGCAATTTTTAGCAGTATTGGTAATAGGTAATTGGCTTAGCATTTGGTGTTTGTAGTTGTGTAGAATTTGCATAGAGTTAATACTTAGGAAATTTGCGTAGAGCTTTTGTCAAATAGTTGTATAGAGCTTTTCACCATGAACACCCCAATTATGTTAGTCTGCAAAAAATCTGAGTTATCTTTTCTTCAAAAAATTATAACTTAGCACCTCAAAAGGATGACCAAGAATAAGCATTCTCTGGCCATTATAGCGATAAAATGGGTTTTGGGGAGGGATTGCATTGTCTATGAGAATAGGTATAGAGTTAACACTGATGTGTGCTCTCACTTCGTGGAATCCATGCTTGAAATTATGGTTCCCAAGCCATTGGTTCTGCACCTAGTGCTCGAAATATTTTTGAAGAAATATCTAGGTGGTCTCAGAGAGGTGGTGGCTAACGCTGCATTTGGAATAGGCTTTCCAATGGCAAGCGACCTCCAAAAATACATTGAGGAAGAAGCAGTCATGCCATAGGTGCCATTCCTAAGTGGTTTCCGTATTCAATCACAAGAACATCGCCAAAGGGTCACCCGTGCATGCCATTTCTTGTTATGCTTGTACAACGTGGTGCCTTTCAATGATATCGACTAGTACACGAACTTTAGGAACCTAGTGTTCCCTCCACCACTTTCCATTGCTCATGTTGATGTTGTTGTCGCTGGTCTTGATGCTGCCACTGCTGATGAAGTGATTCTAGATGCTTCCATTGATGCCTCCATTGCTGCTACTCACACCCATGACTGGAAATTTCCTTTTATGCTGAAGAACTAATACCCGTTAGTGCATTTTTTGTACATATGCCTAGGAAAGGCTTTATAGTAGCTATATAAAGAAGATACATAAAATACATAAATATATACTCTAAAAAGTGTGGCCTCTGAGCCATTTTTGACAATGTATTTAGCGAAGTATATAAATATAATGAAGATATAGCTTATGTTAAAAATTGTCTCCTTTTCTTTTGACTGTTTTACGTGGGTTTTCTTTTCTTTTTCTGCATATGTGTACTCACTTCAATTCAACATATGGGTGTCATTCCTCATCGTCATGGGTTGTTTTCAAATTTCTTTGCACTTTGAAATAATGGGTTCCATTCGCTTCTACTTCCTCACACTTGTAGAATTAATTATTGAAAGATCGATCGACAAAAAGACAAGGGGAAAATAATTACATTATTCACATATTTACACTGGTAGAATAATTTTGAAGTTTAATTGAATAATTTTAGATGAATCCCATTGATTGGAATTCCCAATGGTTCATTCTCCATGGTTTATAATTTGAATGTGTTGTGTTCTTTGCACTGAATTATTTTCAAAGGGCCTTCCTAAAGGTTTTCAAACTTCCCGTGTTGGTCGAGCTTTGCAACCCTTTCATTAAACTTTAGCACTAGGTCCCCGCACTTTAGACCTTTTTCCGAAGCTTTCTTATCAAACCATCTCTTAACCACCTATTGGTGGTTGGACATGGCTATTAGGGCCTTTTCTCTTTTCCCCTGCACTTCTAGCAACTCAGCTAGTCATACTTCCATGGTGCCATTTTTCTCTACCTCTAGTGATTTGAGCAATTGTAGTGCTGGAATCTCCATGGAGATGGGAAATAACGCTTCTTTTCCATATACTAACTCATACTGAAAATTCTTGAGGACTTACTTAGGAGTTATGCGGTCTGCCCAGAGTGCCACCCGAAGGTTTTTATGCCTCTCGCTGGTGCTTCAAACCAATTCTTTTGATGATTCAGACTAAATTTTTATTAGTCAACTCTGCTAGGCCATTACCTTGTGGGTAGTAGTTTGATGATTTCTTTAAGAATATGTCGTGCGTGAGTGAAAATTGGCATACCTTAGAGCCTAGGAAAGCTTTAGCATTGTCAGAGATAATGGTTTTAGGAGGGCCAAATCTCATCATGAGTTCTTCGAGAAATTCCACTATCTCCGCCTCTATTGCATTCTTCAGGGGCATGGCTTCGGTCCACCTTGTGAAGTAGTTTGTTGATGTTAGGATCCATTTATGTCTAACGCTAGAGGTGAGATTAATCATCCTGATGAAATCAAGGCCCCATTGTGCAAATGGCTCATCAACTACTATCGGGTTGAGAGGCATTGTAGATTTTTTTCTTCTCCCTACGAAGAATTGGCATTCCTTGCAAGCTTTTACTAGGGAATATGAGTCGTTAAACAACGTGGGCCAAAATTACCCAGCACACATAATTTTGAGGGTGGTGGTATTTGCGAAAAAATTCCCACCTGTGAGAGTGTTGTGGAAAGTGTCGAGAATCCTCTTAGCCTGCTCTGTGGTGACACATTGCAACAGAACATCCTTAAAGTTCCTTTTGAAATGGATCCCTTCGATAAGTGCATATCCACTATTCTACAGTCAGTAGAATCATCTCTTTTGAGAAGGAAGGCTGGGAAAAGATTTTCCTGTGTGCATGAATCTCACTCTATCCTCTAGCCAGTAGCCTTTGGACTCAGACTCACTTGTTAGAACCAGCTCCAACTAATCTTCCTCAACTATCATTTCCTCATCGTACACCAGATATTCACATAGTCCTCTTCCTCAAATGATCTTTGTAGGGTTGAGCTCAATGTCATATTCAAGGATCATGGTAATCCAATTAGCCCATTTTTCGGTGATTTCGCCTTCCATGATGTATTTGCGCACACTGGAATGCATGACATAAACAACCACCTTGTTGCAAGAGATTAGGTGTCAACTTCTTGATTCCATTAACTATTATGAAAGCTTGCCTCTCGATGAAGTTGTTGCTCATCTCATATTCTTTTAGGGTCTAGGAGTGGAATGCTATTAGATGTTCTCCCTTTCCTTCATTGTCTTTTTGTGTTGAGACAATAGCAATGCTTGGCTTGTTGTTTAATACATACATTATGATGTCCTTCAATAGGTCTAGATTGACTAGCATAGGAGCTGAGGAAATAACATCCTTGACCCTCTCAAAGGATTCTCTCACTTCTTTAGTCCACTTGAATAATTGATCCTTTTTCAGCATCAAGGTGATTGGTCTGATTATCCATGCAAAATCTGAAATGAACTTGCCCACAAAATTTATCTTCCCTAGGAAATATTGAACTCCTTTCTTGTTGATTGGTAGGGGGAGTTCTTTGATTGCTTTCACCCGTTCAGGATCAATTGCAATTCATTCTTTGGACACTACGTGTCCCAATAACTTGCTTTGCAACACTCCAAAAACACATTTTTTTGAGTTCAGGGATACCCCAAACTCTTGGAATTTTTTAAGAACCATCTCAAGGTGATCGAAGTGATCATCCTTATGATTGGAGAAAATAGTTAGATCATCCAAATAGATTAGGATAATCTTGTTAATCAATGTTTTGAAAGCAATATCGATGGCCCGTTGAAAAGTGTCTCTCGCATTTGAAAGGTCGAAAGGCATTGTAGCATATGTGAACATTCCCCACTTTGTGGTGAATGTTGTCTTGTGTCAGTCCTCTTCTTTGAATTGGATTTGATTGTAATCAGAAAAGCCATCCAGCAGAGAAAACATTTCTAAACCTGCCATTATTTGTAAGATTGTCTCCATAGAAGGAAGTGGGTAGTGATCCTTTAGGGATGCTCTATTCAAGTCTTGGAATTCAACACATAAGTGGATGTCTCCATTCTTCTTTTGGACTGAGGCCAGGTTAGATACCCATTTGTTGTGCTTTATTGAGAAGATAATTTGAGATTGAATTAGCTTTGTTAGCTCTTGTGCCATCATGGCCTCGATCTTCAGGTTTACTGGCCTCTATTTTTTGGCGGACTGGTTTGACACCTTCCGTCAGCTCTATTGTATGCTGGATGATGTCAAGTTCATATCCCTTAAGATCATCAAATGAACAGGAAACTACTCCTTCATATCTTTCACAGAAGCTGATGAGTCTTTCTTTATCATGAGGTGGGACGTCTTTCCCAACCTTAAACTTTCTCCCATCTCTGACTTGTAGGTCCGCATAGTTGTTTTTTTCTGCTACAAACTTCCTTTTATCATTTTTTGCATCGTCACAATAAAAAATGTTTTTGAGAGTGACCAACCCCTTGAAAAGCTTAGTAGAACTTAGCTAAATGATTTTTCTGTCATAGGCTTCGATGATATTTGGTTGGAGTTGGTCAAAAAACTCTCTTGACTATTGGATGAACGAGGCGATGTGTTCATCACTGTCAAATACTTGCCAAATTTGATCATTATTTGGAATCGGCGGTTGGAATATCACTCATACAGAGTGTTTGTTATGTATTAGGTTGGGGGCCAGTTCAAATTGAGATTTGATTACAGCCATGCGATCTACATCAACATTTTGTTCTCAGGGCACTATCTAGATGTTGAAGGCTTCAAAACACTCAATCAGGTCCTATACTCTAGGTCTATAGGATCTCATATGGACATTCTTTGCTATGGAAATCCCTCAGACCTAGTTGACCACTAATTTGGAATCTTTGAACACCATTAATTGCTTAATTCCTATCCACTCTACATAGCTCAAACCTTGCACTAGGCCTTCATATTCAACCTCATTGTTCGAACAAGCGAACTAGAAGTGGAAAGAACAAATTTTATTTTCATTGTGTGGGGATGTCAAACATATCCTAGCTCCTGCACCAATTTTTCATTTTTCTCCATCAAAGTGGAGCGCCCATAGCTCTGAAGCTTGATCCGTTTCAGGTTCCTTCACAACCTTCAGAAGCACTTCATCTTCATCATAGATAACATAGGTGCCCAACCCAGTAGCATGATAGTTACTGAAAGGGTCAAAATCTATGTATTCACTCAAGAGGACCTCTTCTTGATTGGTCCGATCTCTAGTCACCTTTTTTGTCTTTTAGCAACTAAGTGCAATATGTTTCTTCTTGAGTGAAAGAGGTATGAGCAGCCTTGAAATTGATTCTGGCTTCATCGGCCACATGTTTCAAATGCAGAGATTCAAAATTTATCTTCATTTTGGCTTCATGCTTGGTCCTTAGGATCAAGTGTGACAAGTCTAGAGAAAGATAGCAAACCAATTTTTGAAGTAAACTCTTGGGATAGGAAGAGACCGAACATAGGGGGAACGTCTATGATCACAGTGTCTTGTGGAACTGGGATACTAGGGAAAGTGAACAAAGTCAAAGGGAGACCCTTGATGAGACCTACAATTTCAATTTTATTTCCATCAAGCTGCATAACTTCCTTCTTTAAAGGTTTGTAGCTAAGTCCTAAGGCTTCAACTATCTGCTTTGGCATGACTAGAGTGCTAGCACCAAAGTTGATCATGGAATTATGTAATAATTTATCCCCTATAATGAGAGTTAGGAAGAAGGGTTTAGGCTTCAACTTATCTCTAACCTCGACAAAGGATTTTGTTGTGCTATTCTTGAGAACTTTGGCAGGAGGTGATTGATCAACAACCTTTCCTTTGAGCGATTGCTCTTTTGGTTCAATGATTGGATCCTCTCGGAGAGCCTTTTGTAGCAATGTCTTTTGCTTTGGAATAGCTAAGATATCCCACAGGGACACATTAGCAAATGATTTTTTTAATTGTTTCACCACATTGAATGGTGGTGGATTTGGAGATTTCTGCTCCTTAGCTCTTGTTATAACAATTTTCCTTTGTGGTGGACATTGTTGTGTCACCGCAGAGGTACTAGCTGTCTGATCATAAACACTTTGGGTTGCGGAATGACCAGTTGCAAAACGACTAATTCACCCATGAATCTCTTTGAGCGGGTGTTGTAATTAGATTGTACTTGTGATGTTTTAGATGTGGATACATAATTGGCGAATACCACATCTTTTTCTTCCATCCATGAGAAGAGCACGTGATCAGGAGTGATATTTATTTCTTTCTCTAGAGATATCCCTTGCATCTGCACAGTAAGAACCACATTTTCCATTTGCGAAGAGGCATATACATAACCTCCATGATCTGATGTTGTGCCTTGGATGTGCTACTGCGTGACCTTTTGTTCTAGACTACCGCGCAGGCAATTTTAGGGCATATGTGAATCACCACAAGGGAAACACTAGGGGTTAGTGTCATCGACTAAATTGTTTTGCCCCATGGTTAGCTCTCTGCTTGAGCTCAGGTTAGCACACTACAACAGAGAAGGCACTGATACTATTTTATTTGTTGTTTGCGCATGCAAATTTGTGCGAGCGTCTCCTTGGAACTAGTTTTGTTGGTAAGAAGACCTTCTACCCTAGTAATTCTAATAGGTTGGCTTCAGAGGGGCTGCCTAGTTCCACTTGATCATAATTATTTCATTGGCCATAACTCGCAACATCTCCTTGACGTCGCTTATATCATCCTTTGAAGAACATGATGTGGAAGCAACATTTTGTGGTGTGCCTAAATATGTATACAGAGATTGAGGAGGAGCGACTACAATGGTAGATGACATCGCCTGGGTGGGAACTGATATCTCGAGAAACATAGGCATGGTAGGCCGAGGTGAGAACTTTCTGGCATCTATTAGATTGTTCTCCGCTTTAACTGCAATGCTATAAGCATCTGGTAGAGTGGTTCCTCCAAGAGATTGGATCATCATTGGAATGTCGGCATTGATGGACTTCAAGTAAAACATGAATGCCAAGTCAGGCAGCAGGTGGATTGCAACCTGAATTCTTTGCTAAGTTATGTGAAACCAAGCATTGAAGTCAATCATGGCTTCATATGGGGCCCGCTTAATGATCTCAAGTTGGTGATATTGTGAAGACCTATCTCTTTCATTAGAGAATCTTTCATAGAAAGGGTCTCCGATTTGATCCCAAGTGGCAATGGTATTAGCTTGCAGTGTGCGGTACCAATCCAACACTTTACCTCTAAAAGAGGTCATGACTAGCCTTAGCACTATGTTTTGTTCTATAAACCCATGTACCAAAACATACATCCACAACATCTTGTAGATGTTTGAACAGTGTTCTTGAGCCATCTTCGATGAACTTAGGTATGGATTTTAGAGAAGAGACTGGGATAGGGGCCCAAACGATAGGTGCTACTAGTGCAACAAGAGGACTTCTGGTGTCCCATGCCACATAATTTCTATTAGCAGCAGTCAACATGGCTAGTGGAAGGGACAGAGGAAGAGTAGCGTTCACTAATTCGGTCAAGGCTTGTACTGTCCCTAGTGGCTGTACTAGCAAACTAGGATTTTTTGCTGTTTGGGACCTAGTAACAAGCTGATGGCTCATACACCCTCTTTGAATTGAGATTAATTTAAGCAAGTCCCACCGAGCAAGCTAGAAAAAAGAAGCTATTGATGCCAAAAACTAGCAAGGTAATACCCTTTATGGGAAACTCAATTAATGGGGGGACCAATTGTGCTAAACTGAGTGACCTCCGAGTTTTTAAAGAAATTGACTTATTCTATAATTAAGGGGTTTGGAAAGGGAAACAAAAACAAATATAAAATTAAAAGTCTAACTATGGCTATGCGCCAAGATGTACATAAAGACACAGTAAAACTATCCTTTGGGATTAGATTCAAGGGCCCAATCAACAATCTGTTATGTTCCAGAATCACATAAATCAAAGATAAAGATCTAAAAAATTCTTCTAATGACATAAAATGATTATCACATACATTCACTGAAAAGAGGAGTCAAAGACATGATCTAAATCAACAACTTGTATTTAAAATCATAGAAGTTCTTGCAAATGAACAATCCAAACAATAATGGCACAATATCAATGTCTTATTAAATAACATAAGAAAAACAGAAAGGCCAAATAATGGCACAGTTTGAAAGTTTCATATAATAATCTAAAACAATATTAAAGGCCTGGTGTCTTTCTCTAATTTTTTTGTATCCCCCAAAATCATTTTTTGAAGCAAGAAGCAATATATATAGCCAACAGTCCACCGCCTGGTGAGCTTGTAAAAAAAAAATTCTATCTTGACCAATGATGGCCGTAGCAATGATTTCCCTTGGTCATTGTAATAGAAAATATTTGGGCCATGCCATATAGTCGCTCCCCAGCCAGATGCATCCCCTGTGAATAATGGCAGTGGTCCAAAAAAATACCGTGTAGACAAGTGTCGCTTCCCAGTGGAGGCAGTTAGAACACACAACATCATGTCGCATATTGTTGCTCACTCCATCCTTCCTTTGGTAGAACTCCTGCCGAAGGGACACATGGTGGCAGTTCGTAGCCTGTGGTTCACTTCTCCCTTTCTACCATAAAATCTTGCACTGAGAAGACATGTGGAAGAATGTTTATTATTGGTGCCAACTGTGGGGTCTGCCAAAATTTTATGTGAACAAAAGCTACGTGGCAAGTGGACGGGGCTTGACGAGAAAGTGAAGGGTAGCAGCTATGAATATCCCATGGCATAGACACGTGGAAGCATGTCGGGAGGTGGTAGAAGAGCAAAGGAAGCATTTGGTGAAAGGAGTGCTTAGCAGACATGTGGAGGCAACCAACAAAGTTTGGAAAAAAGAATCTCTATAAAAACATGAAGAAAACATTTCTTTCATATGAGGCGCAGACTGACACTTAGCAAAACAAAATCACCCGAAGGGAGCTCGAGAAATTTTATATTCACAATGCACAACCATTTTACACCGATTTCATTACATGGATCATATCTACTACCAACAATCCCATCATTTTCAATAAATGACATTCTTTTTTGTCCATTCTCAACAATGTAATCACCTGTTATTAGCAACGGTGCTTAACGATTCTCTTCTTGACCATTGAAACGTGTTTTTTGTTGACTTTATGGATGGTCCATTTTAAGGTAAGCACGATGTCCAAAATAAATAAACTTACGCAAACTTCCTGAGCACCTCAAAAAATCCTTAAAGCTGCAAGCTTTCATGACATCCATGGTATCCATGAATAGAGAGACCAGACAATGTGCCATATGCAGGAAGATCATGAATCGTAAACAATAAGGAAGCTCTTAAATTAAATTTGATTGAATGACCATCCTTTAAAGATTGAATTGCTTCAATTCCTTTCCAAAATTCCATTAGCTCATCATATAAGGGCTCTAGATAAGCATCTATTGTATCTAAAGTCACACTTTTCTTTCTTGGTATAATCAATGATAACATCAAGAAAAATGGTTTAGTTGCTAACCATGGAGGCAAGTTATAATTTATTAGAAACACTGGCCAAGTTAACCATTTAGTACTTTGATTTGAGAATGGGTTCACCCCATCTAGAGCCAAACCCAACCTTATATTACGAGGATCTTGAGAAAAAATGGGCTATTTGTTATCAAATTCCATCCATTTCTTAGAATCAGGCACATGTCGTTGTTTCCCATTAGTGCTCTTATTTTGGGCATGCCACTGCATAAGTTCAACAATGTCTCTGCACCCATACATTCAGAGTAATCATGGGATTATCAGAAAGTGACAAAGAACCTTTCTAGGAACCACAACTGATTTCAACCCTTGTCTATACCTCGCTTCATGACATTTTAGACATTCACTCTCATTTGCAAGATCTTTGCGAAATAATACACAACCATTCACACATGTGTGGATTTTTTCATACCCCAAGCTGAGCTTACTGATTTTCTTTTTACATTGACTTCATTTTGTCAGCAATGTGGAGTTAGCCAGTAACAATGAACTTAATAATGACAATAACTGATCTACACTCTCATTTGTCCAACCATGCACCACTTGCAAGTTAAGAATTTGAAGGATTGTTGTCAAATGACTTAACTTTCAACTAGCATACACAAGCTTTAAATCATCCTCCATTGACTTGGACCAATCATCGTTTAGACCCTCATTCAACATTCTATCAACTTCAAACCCTTTGTCAAACATTTATGCCTCTTCATCTATATTTGGTGCCACTTCATCTATGTTTGTTGCCTCTTCATCTCTCACAGTATGCAATTCTATCATATCTTCATAATAATTGTAAGCCCAAGGGCTTATACCACTATTCCCATATCTTATCATATGTTTCTTTTTTTCACCTTTCCACCAAGACAATTTTTACATGGACATGATATTTTTCAACGTCCCTCTCATCAACTACTCTCTCATCATATGCATGATATTGATCCGTAGTCAAACTTTGACGCTGATCTATCTGTAATATTGTGGATTCTAGTATTAATTTAGTTTCTAATTTAAAGAAAAAAGCATAAATCTAAAAACAAAGATGCCAAAACATTGTTGAAAGTAGTCACTTTTAGTATAGACCATAACATAAAGAAGAGGATATAATGAGTCATTTTTTTGAGATCTATCTTACATTCATTTGAAGTTTACCTATTGAGAATGGAATATGTTTGTAGCAATGAGGGTTTCAAATTACCTCTGAATTCGCTACAGAGGGCCTTGTTGACTTCAAATTCATTGCAACAAACTCTGAATTATGTGCCTATCTTTTCAAAAGTCTCCAGGTCCCATCCAAACAAGCTTTATTGCCCATGCAAGTGCTTCAATACCTGTCCATGAGAATAACAAACGTCAACAACAATCCAATTTCATTCCCATGCCAACAATCATACATTTTACAAGTTGTATGACTTATAAATACAGACAAGTTATGCAAACCACTAGACAAATAACATTTAAAGGTTTGTCATCTCTGACTTATAATCTGTTTTTGAGTTCAGCTAATACAGTTGTTTTTTTGGGTTTGTTTTCATGGTTTTTACTCATGTAACTTGTACTTGCATATTCCTTTGAGTTGCTTTATGTATTTCTTTCTTTTGCATTGGTTGTGTTATGAAAGCAAAACTTGAAAGTGCCCATGTTGATAAGATTTGAGTCTTTAGTTGTTTACTTGTTTTTGTGATATTTGACTTTTGAGTCTTAAAAAAAAAAAACATGTATGAAGGTTGAGTTGCATCTGAGGTGCAGGTGTTCTCATGTGAAAGGTTTTCTCTTTGAGTCTTTAGTTGTTTTAGTTATATTTGAGTCTTAAAATCAAAATAAAAAATATAAAGGTTGAGATGTGTTTGAGTGTAGTTATGGAAGAAGATTTAATTAATGTTTTGAGCCACTCTTTTGACACAACATCAGGATGAGTGATGGATAAGGATTGCAAACATGAGCTCTTTAAATTCATGTACATTAAGAGGTGGAGAAAACCAGACCAATTAAGATCAAGTCAGAAATACAAATTATGAATTGGATATTAAATAATTTTTTAAATATTTTCTCACCATGACTGGTTACATTTATAAAGTGCATGTTAACAAAAAAAAAATGGATTATGAGTAAAAAAGTATCCAGATAAAAATTGAAGTTTATGGCATGTTTAGGATACAATCTTAGGTGATTTGTGAGTCTGGAATTTCAAGGAAGAAAATGAATTGTACAAATCTAAAAATCATAACTTTAAGTGTGAATTAAGTCAAAATGTTCTGGGTTTACCACAACACTGAGGATGGGTACTTTGTTTCTATAAGATAATTGGAGTACCCAAACTTTTTATAATTGTGCTTTTGACTTTCAACTTAGTTTTTATTTGATTTTGTTGAAAACATCAAAGACTGAGATAAGGTTTTGAAGAAGTAAAACTAGATCAAAAATAAGGATGAAAGCTTGGGAAAAGACAAATGATTGAATGCTCTATAGATTGGTACAAACAAATGGGTTTTGCAAGGTAACCTTACCAAATTTGAACACTTATGAGACTTACAGATTATAGATTTTGTCTCTTCTTATTGTGTTGATCCTTTATCAATTTGTATGTGCTTTGAGTTCTCGATCATATTTGATGTTTTACTATTTAAGGGATTTACCCTTTTGATTGATTGATCTAAGTTTGACATTCAATGATACAAACCACACTAGAAATTCAATTATGTTGAATGAATTTGAAAGCCTATGTGGAGCTGTTCAAGGTAATCCTTGATGACCTTTGTTTATCATTTTGTTGTCCAATCTAGTTGGATATTAGCCTTATTTTCTTACTTCTCTATTTTCATGAGGGTTCATTCACATGGTCATCCAAAAAAAAATCTTAAATTAGTTGATTGGTTGAGTGGTTAAAACTCCACATTCGATAATTGATTATATCTATCTTTGTTTCTTAAGGATTTGAGCTTATTTTTATTATTCCAATATTGGAAAATGGCAAGCAAATGATAGATGCATTTGAATTCCTACTCATAACTTTGTATTAGCTGGTTGGGAGGTTTTAATAAGCTACTACATTTGAATATTTCTATAACAACAGAAGGAGCAGCAACAAAGAATTGATTTCAGATGCTTGATATTGTCTTTGTGAATTACAACAATGTGAGGAAAGTCGGGTGATAATATATAAGTCCAGATGTTTATCTAGATTTATGTGGATCTTGCAAATTCCAAATACTTAAAGCCAAAACATGATTGACCCTTGAAAGTGGATTGATCCACATATAACATTATGGCGAGTGCTAGAATGTAATGTTCATTATGGGTCATGAATAAGTGGAGGTGATACAATATATTTAAATATACTAGTAATAGTCATATGGTGTTAATCAGTTAATGTAAATGTGACATAAGGATTTATTTTATAAAGGTAAGTTGAAGGCCAAGAGTCATTGGTACTTTAGTTAGAGAATCAGAAGGATTATCAAATTTGAAAAGTCATGTCATCATGTCAATTATCCTTCATGGGTTTATTGAAGAGTCTTTCATTTATCTCAGCACTCTTGTTTTAAAAACTTTATCATTTATGGTTGATTTTTGTTTTATTATATTTAGTATAAATTATTTTGTCTGATTATCAAAGACGACAAGGTTAACATAGCCATACAATCATAATTGATTTTGGATCACAAGTGTTTGTGTTCAAAATCATCTCTTATAATTACATTATATCTTCTACAAGTATTTCAACGCACTGCAAGTATTTCTTGACAAGCTTATCTCTAGGTTCACCTAACTTAGAATTACATGCCAAATGCTACTATGTTTTTTCCTTGGTGAGTTAGTTGTGTTCCTTTTTTTTCATAAGGAACATCTTTGTAATTAATATGGGTTTGTCTCTTTTGATGTGCATCCATTACAGGCTTGCAGTCAAATGAATTCCATAGAGCCTGTGTTTGGTGGAGGCTCATTAGGTAATTTTTAGATTAATTCTTTAATTGAAAAATATATCTTTATTTTTTATAATTTTATTTTATTTGGTAGAGTGGCTCTGGGGATACGGATTTTAAATGTTTACACAACTCTATGAAGAAGTCATGCTTTCTTTATAAGAGTGTCTCCAAAATTTACTTCCAAATTACCATGAGAAATCCCCTAAAAATTGTGGCTATAGGAGGGTGTGGGAGGTGTGCTCAGTGAATGTGATGTCTATGCTATCCCGAAAACAACTGAGTTGGTTCCTACATAAGTACTTTGGACAATTAGACTGACTAGATATGCATGCAAATACCAGTTTCAAGTGTAGCAGAGCCTATTCAATCATGGGAAATGTTAGGAGATTCATTTGTCTCTCTAACAAAGAGTTCTTACAACCATTGCAAATTTGCAACTAGCTTGAAACAATATCTTCATTATTGAAGAACTAGCATTCGTCTTGTCATAATTCTTTGGTAGAACTATAGTAACATGGGGATATTGTAAAGAATATTATAAATTAAAGGATTAACATTGATCTAGTCAAGCTAGGTAATGAACACCATATATATGTGGTATTTTTCTTCTTTTAGACAACAAGCTTTCTTCAGTTATCCATTACTGATTCTTATTCTCTTTTATTTTTTTATATGATCTATGCATGTTATTTTTCATTGAGCTAGTGATGATGGCCCATGCTCATTTTTTCATCAAAATATATGCACGACTTCCATGGTTTAAATGCATCTCACTGTCCTTTCCATGATGAGAAGGTAGAGGTATACTTCAACAAGAGCCTCCATTGTTTGAATTGACATCAAACAATACCTTGAACCTCAACTTATGTCATTACATATAATGACATTTCCCCAATTGTCTATATTGTTTAATCACACAATAAGGGGCCTTTAGATCACAACGGTACCTGACCAATCTACATATACCTTCGATGTTAATGGAAATCACAGGTAGAAGTGAAAGTGTTACAAAGGTAGGTCTATTTCGTCTATATTTTTTCCATTGTCGAAATTCGTCTACCTTAATTGATGCAAATCTATTCATGAGATTTATGCATGATCACTATTGCTATCTATGCTCTACTGGTTTGATATACCCATGATTTGTTGCCTATAGTACTCAAGTGACTAATGAATCTTTGTGAGTAACCCAAGTATAGTGCTTTTCTTTCAAACATAAAGTGCGTGGTAAGTGTTGCTTTATGTGATAACCATACATGACTTAGTTAAGAAATGGGAATATCACTTATAATATTTTCTCAATGAATTGGGATCCTGTATGAAAATACATGATGTCTATCTTTTCATTTTTCCCTTTTTAGGTGCACTCATGAAATCTCCTAAGTGGTTGAAGAGACCAGTTGGTGTCAGTTTTGGATTTGGAGGAAAGCTTACTTCATTTCAGCCTGGTACAATGTCACAGAGTGTTGTTCACTCTTCTGAGGTAGAGTACAATTTATACTTTGGTACATGTCATTAAGATGATATATGGTCTTTTTTTTCTTCTATTTTCATAAGTATATATACACAATATCATTACTGTGGATAGTCTGATGCTTCTTTCAATAGAGTTTGAAGTTGCAATAGTAGATGGTGAAAAATCATCATTGTGAGCTTTGTGCGATAAGAAGTCTCAGGATTCTTGATTAGTTATTTGTGGATATTGCAATTTTTTGGTTTCTGCATTGATTTAGTTTGGAAGAAGAGAGGGAGACATGGAATTTCCTAAGAGTCATATTTGAGGATGAAGGAAATGCTAGGAAAAAGCTACTTGAGCACCTTGTATTTCAAGTGCAATCAATAGAGAATCAAGACTTACATGAAGCTCAATCTGCCAGCATTGATGGTATTAGTAGTGAAATAATCAACAATGTCACTCTTGATGATACAACACAATTAGATCCATCAGTTCAATCAAAAGGTGGACAAGATGTTACATCCCCCAATGAATTGGGATCCTGTATGCAAATACATGATGTCTAGATCTTTTCATTTTTCCCTTTTCAGGTGAACTCTTTAAAGCTCCTAAGTGGTTGAAGAGACCAATTGGTGTCAGTTTTGGATTTGGAGGAAAGCTTGCTACATTTTGGTCTAGTACAACGTCACAGAGTGTTGTTGGCTCTTCTGAGGTAGAGTACAATTTATTATTTGGTACATGTCATTAAGATGATATATGGTCTTATTTTTCTGCTATTTTCATAGGTATATATACACAATCTCGTTATCGAGGACAGTCTGGTGCTTCGTTCAACATAGTTTGAAGCTGCAATAGTAGATGGTGAAAAATAATCATTGTGAGATTTGTGCAATAAGAAGTCTGAGGATTCTCGGTTAGTTATTTTTGGATACTTTTTGAATGAGATTAATAACAATTCACATTCATTTGTATTGTTTCACCTGCAAATTTTTGGTTTTTGTATTGATTCAGTTTGGAAGAAGAGAGGGAGACATGAAATTTCCTAAGAGTCATGTTTGAAGATGAAGGTAATGCTAGGAAAAAGCTACTTGAGCACCTTGTATTTCAAGTGTAGTCAACAGAGAATCAGGACTTACAGGAAGCTCAATCTGCCGACATTGATGATATTAACAGTGAAATAATCAACAATGTCACTCTTGATGATGCAACATAATTAGATCCATCAATTCAGTCAAAAGGTGGACAAGATGTTACATCCCCTAGAGACAATGGTGAGGATTTTTTTGATAATTTTCATAGTTCAAAAGAAGATTCCTCACTTCCTCTCACTGAAAATGATTTTGTTGTTGGGAAGGATACCCTAGGCAATGGAGAAGAGGTGCAACATGAAGCTACTAAAGATTCAACTGAATACTCACAATGTGATGAAGCCATTCAAAGTTATTTAGTTCTTGGTGATTATAAGGGAGAAATCATGCAATGCCTGTCAACAAACAAGATGGCAAATGCACTTCTGATTGCTCATGTTGGGGGGAGTTCTTTATGGGAGAAAATTTGTGATGAATATTTAAGAAAAATGAATTGTTCTTATCTTAATGTTTTGCTTCTAGACTAATTAGATAGAATTTGCAATGTCTTAAAGTATTTTAATGTTTTATATTTTACCCTCCTTGTATTCAGCTATTTGGATTTTAGAAGGCTAACTGGCTCTGTTTATCTAAAATATATTTCTTTATGTGGAATATTTTTTGATTTAACACTATTAGTGCAACTAGTTTTTGTTATGGTCAATAATGATCTTATTGGACTTGTGAACAACAAGCCTTTGAAATCTTGGAAAGAAACTTTTGCTTTACTTTGTATAGTAAGTGTTTTTTTCCCACAAAAATCAATTAAACAGAAAATTATGTAAATTGGATAATGCAATTTTGTTTTGTAGCAAATTATACTTGACAATAAGTTTTTTTTATAACTCATTTCTAATTTATGTGAGTTGTAGTTTGAATTTTTTGATATAATGAGAAAGTGTACAAATTTATGCATTGTATCATATAGTTGTGTATAGTATTTTCAAACATTTATCATAGTTGTATCATAGATACAAGACTTGGACGTAAAACAATCTTGGTAGGCTGTTTTTTGACTTAAGACTTGGTCCTAGGCTGAGTTTTTGACTTGGACGTTGAAGGTACATTTTCAAATCAAATAAAACCTACCCCACAGAGTGA